>JBBPBX010058564.1:9602-22058 GCA_038048925.1 Garcialebias charrua
TTGGATGACAAGTTGGAGTAATGGTGTTTTAGTCATTTAGTGGTTGTTGTTTTTTGCAACCTGTTTTTTGTTTTGAGGGTTTTTAAGATGGCAGAATCCCCCTTATTTTTTCTTCCCCAATTTATTTATTTATTTATTTATTTTATTTTTCTCCCCTATGCCTACTCATTGTCAAATGTGTTTTTTGTTTGTTTTTGTACAGTTGATAGTAGATGAATAATAATCGTACATTCATTAGTTGGAATGTGAAGGGGCTAAATCATCCAGTAAAACGCAAAAAGGTTTTTTCACGTTTGAAACAGCTCAGGTCTGGGGTAATTTTCCTACAGGAAACTCATTTGAGGGATCAGAATCACTGTCCCTCGGGGGCTTCTGTGGGGGGTACTCTGGGAGTATGGGGTACCAGGCCCTTTGATACGGGCTGTTAGGTCCCTGTACGACCGGTGTCAGAGCTTGGTCCGCATCGCTGGCAGTAAGTCAGGCTCGTTTCCTGTGAGAGTTGGACTCCGCCAAGGTTGCCCTTTGTCACCGATTCTGTTCATAACTTTTATGGACAGAATTTCTAGGCGCAGCCAAGGTGTTGAGAGGATCCGTTTTGGTGGCCTTAGAATCGCTTCTCTGTTTTTTGCAGATGATGTGGTCCTATTGGCTTCATCAGTTCGTGATCTACAGCTTTCGCTGGAGCGGTTTGCAGCTGAATGTGATGCGGCCGGGATGAGGATCAGTTCCTCCAAATCCGAGGCCATGGTCTTGAGCCGGAAAAGGGTAGCATGCCTTCTCCAGGTCGGGGAGGAGGTCCTGCCCCAAGTGGAGGAGTTTAAGTATCTCGGGGTCTTGTTCACGAATGAGGGAAAACTGGAGCGTGAGATCGATAGGCGGATAGGTGCAGCGTCCGCAGTGAAGCGGGCGCTGTACCGGTCTGTCGTGGTGAAGAGAGAGCTGAGTCAAAAGGCAAAGCTCTCAATTTACCGATCGATCTACGTTCCCACCCTCATCTATGGTCATGAGCTCTGGGTTATGACCGAAAGAACGAGATCTCGGATACAAGCGGCTGAAATGAGTTTTCTCCGCAGGGTGTCTGGACTCTCCCTTAGAGATAGGGTGAGAAGCTCAGTCATCCGGGAGGGACTCGGAGTAGAGCCGCTGCTTCTCCACATCGAGAGGAGCCAGTTGAGGTGGCTCGGGCATCTGGTTAGGATGCCTCCTGGACGCCTCCCTGGTGAGGTGTTCCGGGCATGTCCCACCGGGAGGAGACCCAGAGGAAGACCCAGGACACGCTGGAGGGACTATGTTTCTCGGCTGGCCTGGGAACGCCTTGGGATTCCCCCAGAGGAGCTGCTCCAAGTGGCTGGGGAGAGGGAAGTCTGGGCCTCCCTACTCAGGCTGCTACCCCCGCAACCCGACCCCGACCGAAGTATAATATTGAACCATTTTACTAGAAATTACAACCATACCTGTTAGAGAACAAACATGTGGTTGGTGGAAGTCTGACATGAAGCTCTTGCTCCTACACAGAAAAACACAAACACAGTCACGAGACTAGATTATCCAAGCACGCGACAACAAGACGTAGCTGCTAACAGCTACATATGCTAACAGCTACAGATGCTAACAGCTACAGACGCCAACAGCTACAGACGCTAACAGCTACAGATGCTAATAGCTACAGATGCTAACAGCTACAGATGCTAACAGCTACAGATGCTAACAGCTACAGATGCTAACAGCTACAGACGCTAACAGCTACAGACGCTAACAGCTACAGATGCTAACAGCTACAGACGCTAACAGCTACAGATGCTAACGGCTACAGATGCTAACAGCTACAGCTGCTAACAGCTACAGACGCTAACAGCTACAGACGCTAATAGCTACAGATGCTAACAGAGTGAACTAACTTACTCTTGTCGAGGACACAATTTACTCAGCACTCAAGTCCTCTCATCGGTTCGTTGCATGTGTGGAGGAAAGACTATCCTAAACCAGATAATAGATGATAGGAGATGTAGTGGACATGACCTTGTCCACTTTTAAGACACCTGTGTACTTTTGAACTGTCCAGTGATGACCTTTACTGACCACTCAGTAAAGCAAGACATTTACTACAAAATCATTCATTTAGCTATAATCTGATAAATATAGTCACCAAAAGAGACTATTTCTATCTTTGATTTTATTCTAATGTGATCAAAAGAATAACTTTTGTCATTTTCATGATGTGTGCTTTTTAAGCTGTGTTATTCTGTGAGAGTTAAACTGTGTCCACTGCTGTGTTAAAGGGAAATATCGGGTCACAGAGACCCGACTGTTTTGTTTAGAAATAAGAAGACAGTTTAATCAGTTGTTTTTCATGAACAAGGCTCCAGCTTTCTCTGTCTGTTCCTAAACAATTTCCCTCTGCTGCTGTAACCTTGGGTTCTGATAAGACAAGTGAACTCCTCTCTTTGTTCCTGCTTTAAGTTCTAAACTGTGCGAGAACGCGCCAGAGAGTTGCTGGGAACTTCCAAAGAGATGTGAACTTTCCCAAGAGCTGGACACGTGTGGTCAAGAGCTAACGACCGGCGTCTTCAGCTAAGGACTGATAACAGGCTGTTATGAGTCTACTTCGAACAAGCCGAGCTCAAAAACTTTGTTTATTCCCTCCTGGAATAAGTTTATCTTGAAGTCAGAGGCCTGAAGCTGACATATTCTCTGATGACCAACGCGGAAGCCAGGAGACGTTGAAACGTAAACTAAAACCAGTTTTGGACGTGCTGGGACTAAAGGACTCTGTGCATCTGAAGGCTGGTGTCTTCCCTCTTACCGGGCGGTCGTCAAAAGGTAAAGGAGCTGTTTACAAAACGTACCTGGATTTTAGCAGAAGTCGGATGAAAAGTGTCACTCTGGTCTCATGCTCAGGATAATTTTCTTCTTAAATCTTTCCTCCTATTTCTTTTCCCTCTCAACCTAAGCTGGAAACTATATTTTTAAGTTAAAGAGCCCACAGACTAAATATGTTAACATCTAATATTTATGTCTGTTGTGTTAAATTTAAGTGTGCTGACGTATTTGAATTGAAAGAAAGTGAAATCATGTCAATCAAGTGTAATGGTGTTAATTTAGTTGATTTATTTTAAATAAATGATAGTGTCTCTTTGACATATCAAACTAAGTTAACGTGTCCATTGTCACTTAATGGCTCTGTTTATTTATCCATCATAAAGATCACAGAAATATTGAATAAACTGAAAAAGAAGAGAATCCGTGAAATTACTATTCAATCTGAATAAGTAAATTAAGGTAAAAAGGAGGTCAGTATTAAACTGACCCCCCCTTTAACCCCTTTACATCTGGTGGCCTCGTATCGGCTTCTAAAAGTTTATTGATAAATCTGTGGTCTCAGTCATGAACTTGTAACGTCATGTTTGCATAAAAGGATCCAAGTTTTAAACTCTGAGGATAATAATTTTGGCTGGAAGTGTTCAAAGCAGGCAGATTCTGCGTGTTTTTATCATTTGAGGCTGAGGGATTGTTATTCGTTTCAACACTGCAAGCGCTGTTGGAAGCATTCAGGTGAAGTTTTTGTCAGCCGTGGTCTGTGGGAGTTCTGGTTCGGCTTCGACCCAGTTCAAGCACACACTCCGGTACAGAACTTTGTTGTTTGATCGCCGAGTCAAACTGCCTGCCCTGGAAGCTAATTTAACATCTACAAGATTGCTGTTGTGGTATTTTTACATTTTAAAGAAGGTCGAAGCAGCATATACTGTTAGAACGTGTCGGTTAATGGGTTCTGACCCGAGTTTTCTGCTCCTCTAACGTGGACCGGAACCGACCTGGAGTGACTCCGTGAGAGTCCGTGTTGTTCAACAGCTGCAGTGCTGGGTTACTGAGCGTGACTAAGTTGGCCTGTCTAGATGTGCGCCGCATGTTTCAGCATTTTGGGAAGTTAAATTGTAGCGTTTGAGTTGTTTTTAAGAGTCTATGAAGTTGTATTCTGTTGTGCTAAGCTAACGTTAAGAAGACGTGTCTCATGTCCGTTTATGAGCTGTGATTGGATGATACGAGTGCTGTGAATCACTCTTGTAGCGAACGCTGATTCGCTGTTGTGTGCTGTCAATCACTCTTGTGGCGAACGCTGATTCGCTGTTGTGAGCTGTCAATCACGTCGCACGCCGTTGCGACCAGCCCACTTTGTCGTCATTTCCGGCACGACATTGGTCGAAGGTAAGGATCTACATTCGCCATGTATGCTTGTAGAATGAACTACTGACGCTGTGATTGATTTGTTGACGCCACGTATGTTGTAGCGAGCTCCGCCTCGCAAGCACTGAAGCTGGTGACGCGCTACGCACGCTGCGTTGGCCCGCCCATTTTTGTCGTCACTTCCAGGTGCCGCACTTTGAGTGACAGGTCACACTCGCTGGTTCACACTCGTTCACACACGAACACACACTTAAACACTCATCTGAAGCCATCAACACTGTCTAGCAACATAAACTTGTCTCTGACAAGAACGCGGTTCGAGCAATTATCACGTTCTTACTGAAAACTAACCCTAATAGGTTGTTTTCTTTCCATGTACTGATTTAAACTCAGTCGCTTCGTGATAACATACTCGACGCTGCCCCCTGCTGGACGTTAATAGATGAGTTTTCTCTCAACACCTCATAAAGTCAGCATTTTTTATGGTGAAAATTACCAGCTTTAAAATTGTTCTGTACACAAACAAAAAATCCTGTTTATTTTAAATAAAGAATTTTTGAATAACAGAGGTACAGACGAACAATTGATGCTCATTTTAAATACTGAAGAGATTTAAAATAACACTCAAAAAGCATCTTTTATTTGATTTTCAGATTAAATAAAATAAATATAAAAATGATGGAGAACAGAGAATTTCCACATTAAGCTCTTCACATCTCTGAATTTTAAACAGAATTGGTGTACACTGTACACTTTTAGTTAAAAATTGCATTTTTAACGTTTTTCTGTGTAAAATTAATGACTCCAGTTTATTTTAAATACAAAATTTAAAATAAACAGAAAGCATCTGCTGACTTGATTTTCACAAAAAATCAAAACAAAGATAGCAGAACAACTTTGAGGATGTCAACAGACAACAAATTGATAAAAGTCACTGATTTTTATTTGGAATGCCATCTGTCATGTTATGCTAAGCACACAAACACCTCCAGTTTATTTTAAATAAAAAATATTTAAAATAAAAAGGTAATCCATCTTTCACTCCTGATAACTGTCAAAATACAGCAAAACAGTTTAGCCAAACTGCAATACATCTTTTTTAAGGCATAATGGAGCAGCATTCTGGGTACATTTTAGTGTGAACAATGTATTTATTTCGAATCTTTTAAATAGTGTTTGAGTAAGTAAAACGGACGTCATGCTTGGGTTAGTTAGTAACTGTTGTTGAAAAATAAGTTATATTTTAAAGTTAACACTGCAAAAAGGCATTTAACTTTTACAATTCATTTGAGGGTAAAACCTGAAGAAGGTACCTATGAATAGAAATACTTATTACACAGTGAAACACTTAAACCAGACAGCTGATTAGTTTGATTGACTCAGTGCTGCATTAAAAGTGAAGATTTATTTGCACACATTAAAATTCGAACTGTCTTATTGATTTTCACAAAAAATCAAGTTAAAGATGGAAGTTCAAGACGGTACGCGTCCAAGGCTCATACAGTATGTGCCTCTAGAAGACCCATACATCAGAGGGTACCAAGAGGAACCCCGGAGCCATGAACTGGCTCCCCCTGCACCTTGCACAGAGGAAAAATCTTTCTCATTGTGTGGTGACTACTCAGCTGCCCGAAATGTCTTGCAGAGAAACGATGAACATCCATATTTTTTCTTTGCCAGAATTTTGAAGGCGTATATAGGTGACATGATGGAACCTGACCTGGAAGAGCAGACGCTTTTCAAATCTGTTTTCAGGGATAATCTAATCCCTGATGTTAGATTCGAGTTGCCATGGAACTTGGCCTGGGGTGATTTAGAAGCAACATCTTTGAATGAAATAGTAGAGTGTGCTGCGGATGTCTTTGCAGCTAACATGCTAGCCAAAACACCCTTACAGGTGTCCCCGAATGAAGCGGTCAAATCCCACTCGCTGGAGCTAGAAGGGACAAGTTCATCAACTCCCTCTCCTAACAAAGGCGAAAAGAAACAGACCTTTCAACCTGACAAACCACAAAGTGGGGGTATCCGCGGGAGAAAGAAACCAAAATGGTTCAGATCGAACCAGATGGGTGAAAACCAAGGTCAATCGGCGGGTGGACTTCAAAAGAAATTGAAGGATGGGGACCTATACTCATGTAACTATGCGTTGTCCCAACAGACACCCCCGAGCCTTGGAACTGCACCTCCCGCGCCTCGAACTGAACAGTTCGAAACAGGCAAAGAGTCACGAATGTCCCGGAATAATGGCCCAACACCTCTATGCTCGGAAGAGACAGAGGAAGTAAGTAGTTTGTCAGTAGATTTGAATGTTACTGTGCTTGACCAACCTGTTACAATGAGTGGCATTATCATTGATAATGACACTATCAACATTGACCAACCTGGAGCGATGTGTAGCACTGTCTTTCACAAAGACTCAGAGCACACAAATAACTCAGCGCACACTACTTCTGACATTGCCATGGATGTTGACAGCAAACCAATTGCTGACACACAACAACATCCTGAAGGTCATGATGCTGACAGCCAACAAGATGCTGACAGTAAACAAGATTACACAGCCAGAGTCACACGTGAACAGAAACGTGGACAAAGACCTGTGAGGTTTCTGTGTAACTTTATGCAAAGGGGGGTGGCTAAGAAAGCCTACCTGCCCATCACACTGGAAGGTGTCCTTGAGCGTGAAGCCCTCCTGGATGGCAGTTCTGATATAACTATTATGTCGGCCAAGCTGTTCGAGGAGCTGAGGACCGCCGCCAACGGTGTTGACGGGCAAATACCCTTTGAGGAATGTGCTATTGAGCTACAGGGTCTCGCAGAGACGAGAACAACCCTAACAGCCATAGCTATGGTTCACATGCAGATTGGCAAAACGACACTACACCACCCAGTGTATGTGTCCACACTTGACTCATTCCCATTTCTGGTTGGCCAAGACTTTATAAACCGTTTTGAAGCGATTATAGATTATGGTCAACAGGAAATGTGGGCAACAGTGAGAAAACCCCTGCCAATAAAAGTGCCTCCTCGTTGTGGTACAGACTGCCTAACCGCAGGTACCGCAGTGGCCACGAGGGACTCCCCAACCGTGGTCACAAGCCCGGTAAGTGAACCTTCAACTACAGATGAGACAGTAGAGACTCAACAGTTGGACCAGACTCTGGCCCGACAAGAGAACCTCCTCTGCGAGCTGACACAGTCAGCACTCACTGAACACTACCTACCACAGGTAGTGAAAGGTGTTGAGATCCAAGGATCCTACACCGAAGAGGCTGTACTGTCCTATGGGACAGGTAATTCAGCTATCAGCCAAGCTTTCGATGAAACCTTGGTTCAAGGACATGTGAGTCCTGGAAGTGGCAGTCCGCGACATGCTGACAGTCACTTGGATTTCAGTGTCACAGATTTTGAGGACCCCTCCTCCAACAAAAGGGGGGTGTACTCTCACTCTCTACCACAGGTAGTAGACTGTGTGGAGGTCCGAGGATCCCACACCACAGACGCTGTACTGTCCTCTGGGACAGGTACTTCAGCCATCAGCCAAGCTTTCGATGAAACCTTGGTTCAAGAGCTTTTGAGTATAGGACTACTCAGAGATGACATAGTTCTTACAGACTCAAAGAGCACCTCTTCAGTCATGAAGTGGGAAGACACACATCACAACGACAGTGACCCGTCGCAGTCTGTACAATCAGACACACCAGCGACTGCGCCGACAGTTGTGACACACCTGAATTACGCAGAAAGAGGTAAACGTACGGAGAAACGTTGGCCGAAGCCTATGAGGTTCCTGTACAAGCTTCCCGATACACTGCGTGAACGGCTTAAACCAAACCATGGCATCTTAACTCGTGCCCAAGGCCTTGACAATCTCAAGGTCCCCACCAATCTCAAAGAACTACAAAGTTTTCTTGGCGTGTGTAACTACTCGAACCAGTTCATAGAGAACTATGCAGACCTTGCAAAGCCACTGACTGAACTCCTAAAGAAAGACGTCCCATTTGTCTGGACTGACAAACAGCAGCAGGCAATGGACGCTCTTATAGACAGGATCAAGTCAGCCCCATGTTTAGTCTACCCAGACTACAACAAAGAGCTTTACTTGGAAGTGGGCTTCTCAGCTCATTGCATAAGTGCAGGTCTATACCAAATACACGACAGAGACAAACGTGTAGTGGCCTACGCCAGCAAAACGATGGCAGGCCCCGAGTTGAGATTCTCAGACTGTGAGAAAGCTCTACTGACCACAGTGTGGGCAGTAAAACATTTCTCCAGCTACATTGGTGGACAGAAAATCATTGTGGAAACACAACACCAGCCAGTGACATTCCTGAACAGCCAACGCATCAGAGATGGTGTGGTAACAAACTCTCGTGTTGCAACGTGGCTCATGGCGCTTCAAAGTTTTAACCTAGACATACGTTATGGTCAAAACAAGAAGTCACATCTGGGGACAGACTTGGCACTCTGCCAAAAGTGTACACAAGATGTACCAGCGACCCAGCCGTTGGCTGAGGAAAAAACCCCTGTGACTGAAGACCCGAACCACCACTTCTTTGATGACAATATCTGCAAAGATATGACGACATTGTACGTGGATGGATCTTCATTCCTCCGCGACAAGATCTGCAGAGCAGGTGTTGGAGGGGTCCTCCTCCAAGACCAAGAGCAGATCACCTTCAGCTACAAATCAGGCTCTCAGACTTCTCGGTACGCTGAGATTGTCGTGATCATGATCCTAATAGCTCTCCAGATGGTAGTAGCACACTCCATCAAGACCCTAGTCATCTGCACTGACTCTAACTATGCTCGTTTGAGTTTCGCTTGTCACCTTGCTGTGTGGAAACAGAACGGTTTCCTAACAAGCGACAGAAAAGTGGTCAAACACAAAGAGCTTTTCATAGCGTGTGATCACTTGGTGACATCACACGACTTACAGATCTACTGGAAGAAAGTTCCAGGGCATTCTAGAGTCCCAGGCGATGACAAGCACTACAATGACATTGCAGACTCCTTAGCCAAAGAAGGAGCCGACGAAGGTCCTCTATGGTCCTTCGACCCCTCCTGGTTAATCGAGACTCTGCCAACACAACCTTCAGTCAGAGTTATGGCAGTCACACGTGCACAGGCCGCAGCCAGACCTGCTGACAACGCAGTCTCCGTACGACCCGCACTGACTGACCCAGACATCATCCAACTACAGAAGTCGGATCCTGCTATCAACTCCATGATACTGTACCTGACTGATCCGAACAAAAACACTCCGTCTAAAGACGAACTGGATTCCGATCCAGACCTTAAAGTCCTTTATCAGCTGCGCAAACAGCTAAAACTAATCAAGGGCATCCTAACTTTCGCTCATGGACCAACGTCCTCACCTGTGTTCGTGGTTCCCCATGACCAAAGGGGGGTAATGTTAGTCCATGCCCATGATCTCCCGTCCGCAGGACACAAAGGAGATAAAGCCACGCTGACGGCATTAAAACAAATTGCCTATTGGCCTGGAATGAAAAAGGATGTCAAGGACTACATTGAAGGGTGCGTGGTCTGTGGCCAGTTTCAGCCAACCAGACCACTTCACAGAGCACCACTGCAAAGCAGAGGCATTGCATTCCCATGGTCTGACCTCCAGATCGACTGGGTTGGACCACTCACTAAGAGCTCTAGAGGAAATAAATATTTTCTCACGGTAACCTGTGCATTTACCAAATGGGTAGAATGCCTACCAGCTCCTAACGACACAGCACAAACAACTGCTATGTTGTTAATGAATCATATATTCTCAAGGTTTGGACTTCCCCTTCGGGTGAACTCAGACCAAGGTACACACTTCACAGGTGAAGTGATGAAAGAACTGTGGAAGACGCTAGGCGTCAAGGCCAACTTTCATGTCGGCTACCACCCACAGGCTTCAGGCCAAGTTGAGAGAGCAAACAGAACTGTGGTGAGTATTTTGAAGAAATACGTGGCTGCAAACCACAAGGACTGGGATGTGAAACTCCCTCTGGTCCTCATGGCCATAAGAGCCACTCCACACACATCAACTGGCATCTCTCCCTTCGAGATGATGACCGGTCGACAAATGACTCTCCCTCTACACCTGTTGTACCAACCAGGCGACGCCGTCATGGCGACAGCCTACACTACACAACAATACATGAAAGATTTGAATGTACACCTCAGAAACACTTTTGCTTTCGCCCAGAAAAACCTGGAAAGGTCCGCTGAAGGACGCAAGGCGTACTATGACCAGAAGGCCTCTCACAATGAACTCCAAGTGGGAGACAGAGTCTGGTACTATACGTTCGCCCCAGCAACCGGGAAAGGAGAGTCCGGGACCGGAACTCTCGCCCGCAAACTAATGCCCAGGTGGACTGGACCTCATCTGATAACAGACAAAGTGTCCTCAGTCGTCTACGAGATCAAAATCAGCAAAGGCCGCAAAGAGCCAATTGCTAAATGGGTACATCGAAATCAGATCAAACCTTACAAGGCGTTCAATGACTCCACAAAAGACAAAGATCTCACAAACTCACCGACTTCATGGGATAATAAGGTCGTCCAAACACAAGTTAGTAAATAAACTAATCAGGTTTAAACTACCATATTTCCCACCCTATAAGTCGCATTGTCCAACTTGAACTTAGAAACGCTAAGTCCAACACCCACAACAAAAACTAATCTTAACAACCATTTAAATCCACAAGATTTAAGTTGACCTCGGTCATAAAGTTGAGACCTGTTTTCTTGTGTGTTGCACTTTGGAATCTGACGACAAGAGTGTGTCGAAGCAGTGAAACGTTGTTTCCTTGTTGTTTAGTCATTACTGTTGTCATTATTTGAGATATTGTTGTGGTTCTGGACACTCCCAGCCAAAAAAGGTTTTGTATTAACATTGATTAATGCATAAGATGGATCTAACTATGCCAACATGCAGTTCGTTTTGTTAAATCTCAACCGTTGAAGAGTCAATGTAGTTTAAAGCTACTCAAGGTACCATAAACTACACTGGCCTCACGATTTCTAAATTGAACCGATTCGATCGTTTCTATTCTAGATTATCTATTCATTTTGATGAGTCTCGCCATAGACTTCAAAATTTATTAGGTACACCAAATCCTACGTCGTTCGTCTAAAAGACAACAGACATTTAGATCAAACTATATTTCATTTTTCTACTTTAGTTTAACCTAAACTAAGTAATGAATGGAGGAATAGTTTGGAATTAGAGGCCTTCGTTACAGAAGCCCTCCAAAATTCTATAGGTATAGATCCCTATATCTAATTTACAGAATTGATCCACCCCTTAATTGGTAATTATAGCTGATCTAAACCATGATAGCTTACATACCAGGTGCATATAGGTAGGGCCTAATGTAAAATCCCAATCATAAGCCCACCTAAAACCACATAATTGCATGACACATAGAACCAGAGTGGCACTGACTGGAGACCAACCAGCCAACAACCTTCGATGTGGGGACCTGCAGCTCCAACGCTTGGTCTTCAACCTTCATCCAAGGATCGCCTCCTCTGCGTCAATCGAGGGATCCCCTCTACATGCTGATTATGAAAACAATTGTTGCTGATCAATCAACAAAACTAATCGTTGTGGATTTACTGCTGTGGGATTACCGCTGTGGATTATAAGACTTTGTTTTCCAAAGGATCACAGACTTTGTTTTCCAAGAGTTAACAGACTCAGTTTTCCGAGGGATTAAAAGCTTACCGCAATGGGATTACCTACGAACAGTATGGAAGTTCCAAAAACTTTATGGGATTATAATTTTTGATTTTTTCTTTTCCACTCGCCGGATTACTTCAAGATCAGAGACAGTTCAAGGTTTCCTTTCGTGTTGGACCCCATCCCCAACGACTGGCGATGGCTTCCAAAAGGGGGGAGATGTAGTGGACATGACCTTGTCCACTTTTAAGACACCTGTGTACTTTTGAACTGTCCAGTGATGACCTTTACTGACCTCTCAGTAAAGCAGGACATTTAACACAATTATTCCATTAGTTATAATCTGAGGACATATAGTCACTAAAAGAGACTATTTCTATATCTTGATTTTATTCTAATGTAATCAAGAATAACTTTTCTCATTTTCATGATATGTGCTTTTATGCTGTGTTATTCTGAAATGTGTTAATTACTGTCTTCACTGCTGTGTTTAAAGGTGAAGCCTTCGGGTCACAGAGACCGGACGGTTTTGTTTAGAAACTCAGAGACAGTCTGATGAGCAGGGCTCCAGCGTTATCTGTCTTTTTTCC
>JBBPBX010058565.1:2837-16461 GCA_038048925.1 Garcialebias charrua
CATTTCATACTTGTTTTTTATTTTATATTTTGCATCCTACAGTCTAGGCTGACAGACTTTCACACACGTTTATCTCACACCCTTTTCATTGTACTTCACACTTTGAAACACACCAAAATAAAAGAAAGGATTCCTTCCTTTTTTTAAACAGTACAGAGGTCCCAAGTTTTTATAATGAGATCCAAGTTGTTCAACGTAATTAACTTGTAGAGACTGATTGAAACTACAGTGCACACAGTACAAACACGTCCATTTACAGTACTTTCCTTTATATTGCTGTTTTCAATCACTACCACCTTAAAACATAATTTATCTAATTTAGAGGCAAAAATGTATCAACCCAGTTCAGAAAGTTTCTTTTTTGAATGATACAGTTTAATCATTCCATAATAGAAGCTAGAACAATGACAATAAATAATTGTATGACTACATTTTAAGTAAAGCCATATAATCAAATGTTCAAAAACCAGAATGTATAAACAACAAAGCTGATGCATAAACTGAAAGTTATGCACCATAACTCATGTTCCCTGAAGGAAGGGAACGAGGTGCAACATATGCTATGGGAATTGCGCCCCCCGCGCGATTACCTGAAGGAATACATTCACGCCTTTACGGCAGGGGCGTCAGCGTGGCACCAGAGACCCCGCCCTCTGGGTACTTAAGCCGCTGATGCCCATTCATCAATCTCCAAGATGCACTTCACCGAGCTTTCAGCATTGAAAAGGGCCAAGTATGTTGCTCCTTGTTCCCTTCCTTCAGGGAACATGAGTTATGGTGCATAACATGTGTTCGAAAATTATAGACCAATATCATTGTTACCACAATTTTCAAAAATCCTGGAGAGATTATTTGTTACCAGACTAGATCAATTTATAGAGAAACAAAGTGTCTTAAGTAGCAGTCAGTATGGGTTCAGAGCTAACAGTTCCACATCAATGGCTATTATGGAATTCATAGAGCACATAACAACTGCAATTGATCAACACGACATTGTGTCAGTATTTATGTAGATTTAAAGAAGGCATTCGACACCATTGATCACAGTATTCTTCTAGAAAAGCTAAGTAGATATGGTCTGAGAGGTCATGCACTTCAGAGGGTATCTAGCTACTTGAATAATAGGAAACAGTTTGTAGAAATGAATGGTGTAAGATCTAAATTTGGTAATATTATATGTGGAGTCCCTCAAGGTTCAGTACTGGGACCTAAGTTGTTTATTTTATATGTGAATGACTTAGTTAATGTATCAGAACTTTTTGGATGTATTTTATTTGCTGATGATACAACATTTTTTATTCAGGAAAATATAGAAAAACAATGTTGAACATAGTACAGACAGAATTTGAAAGAATACAACATTGGTTTCAACAAAACAAACTGTCAGCATTGAATTTAGAGAAAACAAATTACATGATATTCAGTAATATGAAGACTGATGGTGATCTTTCACGTAAAGTAAATGGTATTGAGATTGGTAAAGTCAGTGAGGTGACATTTTTGGGTGTCATCATTTTTAAAGTCATCCTCTAAACTTTAGAGGATGACTTTAAAAATATCAGATCTCTGTGTATATTTAAGAGAAAGGTTAAAATTAGTTTTTTGAAGATATATGATCAAGTATAATTTAATTTTAAGAAACTGCTGTTTGAGCTGACGTATTTTTCTTTTTAGTATTACTTTTATTTTATATATTAAATTTTGTTTTAAATATTTTGAGGAAAAAAAGGAGCAGACATCATAAGATTTATTCTTCTTCTGCTTCTTTTCATTTTGATTTGTGTATTAATTGTGTTTTATTGTAAACATTTTGAATGAATGAATAAATGAAATGAAATGAAATAACTTTCAGTTCCCTTTCAGTCATGTCTCTCAGTGCAACATATGCTATGGGAATGTAATTCAATCACGCCCTTGAAATGCTCAGTAAAATGCATGCTAGTGTGAACGTCTGCCTCTAATCAGCAGGCATCTCAAGGCTGCTTTCTACTGTGTGTTAGAAAGGACAGCCTGAGTGACATCACACGCAGTAACATCCAAACTGTAATGCTTTGCAAAAGTGTGTAATGAGCTCCAGTTCGCAGTAGCACAAATGTCTGCAACTGGTACACCCTTGAACAGTGACCACGAGGTGGCCAAGCCCCGAGTAGAGTGAGCGCACACTCCAGAGGGCACCTGTTGACCTTTGCTACTGTACGCCCTTTTTATGGCCTCAGTCACCCAGTGTGAGAGGCGCTGCTTTGATAGGGCCTTTCCGGTAGCAGGTGCTGCAAAGCACACAAACAGTTGATTTGTTTTTCTCCATTCGGCTGTTCTCTGCATGTAAGTGCTTAAAGCTCTCACGGGGCAGAGAGCCTTCAGCCTTTCCTGTTCCTGAGTGAGGACAGGAGCAGGTGGAAAAGAAGAGAGATCAAAGTCCAGACTTCTGTGGTTTAGAGTCAAGACCTTGGGGATATATGCGGGATTAGGCCTTAGGGTGACCTTTGACCCATCAGGGACGAACCTGGTACACATTGGGTGTACGGACAAGGCATGGAGGTCACCCACACGTTTCGCCGAGCAAAGAGCCAAGAGAAGAGTGGTCTTATAAGATAATAAATCTATCTTAATGTCGCTCAGTAGTTCGAATGGGGGATCACAAGCCGTTTTCGCATTGGCCAGCCCTCAATGGCCCGGAGCTCCCCTGGGTGTCTCTGGGCCACCCGCGTTCATTACGCATTTGCCGCAAAGCCGCCTTGAAGTGGGTGGGCAGTTCTCTGGAAGTGGGTGGGGTGCTCTCTTCACGTGGGTGGAGTGTTCGTGTTTTAAGAGAGGAGACTCGGCAAAAAAAAAATTGTTAGCTGGATATATATATATTAGTGTTTCTGCGTTTAATTTTTGTTAATAACTGATCACAAATCAGCTTATGTTACAACGTAAATAACACGAAGCGCACACCCATTTCCGCCTTTCAGCGCGACCTGAATGTCATTAAACAGCATTAAACAATAACTAATATTGTCTAACTGTTGCGCGCAGCCAGGGTTTTAAAATATAACGAATAATCTCTAACTTTTACGTGCAGCTAAAATGTCAGGAGGAGTGATTGCTATATGGGCAAGTTAGACACCTGAAAAATCAGTCTGTTCGGATAGCACAACGAGTAAATGCGTTAACGTTTTGACCGGGAGAAGTGGGTTCGCTTCCAGCCTGGGACAAAGTTATTTTACTTTTTTTTTCTTTTTATTCACATTTTCTTTTAAATAAAAAGGAGTTTGCAAACAAACTCCTTTCAAACTCCAAACAAACAGCTTCTACCCTGAGGCTGTCAGACTCATGAATAAATAAATAATAAGAATAAACACTGCAAAATGTCACATCATACTGATACTGTACTGATCTGTTTCTTGTTGCTGCGTTCATCTGTGACCATCTGCTCATGTTCGTGCTGCTGTTTATAATGATGTTTTTCTACTACATTAGGGCTTAGTGTATTACTAGCTGATGTGATGTCTCTCTTAGTTAATCCTAGATGTTATTATTGTATTTCTCTTGCATTTGTTGTTGGATGTAACTGGGACCCTGTGTACATAATCTCGTTTTCAACACATGTACTACATGCGGTGCAAATGACAATAAATTCTCTCTGACTCTGACTCTGACTCTGACTTTAATGACATTCAGGTCGCGCTGAAAGGCGGAAATGGGTGTGCGCTTCGTGTTATTTACGTTGTAACATAAGCTGATTTGTGATCAGTTATTAACAAAAATTAAACGCAGAAACACTAATTCAGCTAACAATTGTTTTAGGGGTTTCTCGTTTCTGTAGTTAAATTTGAATGAAATTCAACCCTCGCGCTGAGGTTGTTTGAATGAGTCCCGCCCCTGCTGCAAACAACGAATCAAATGAGAGCTGAAACTAGCCCTGTCGGGCTCGGCCCGATAAGAACCACGGTGAAGATGGTTCCAGAACAAGGGTGGATCCCGGGCGGAAAAGGTAAATGCGAAGACGCCGAACCCGGGTTAGAAGCTGGGAGAGCCGGGGAGGGCCGGCCAATGCGTAAGCGGCTACAGAGAGCCCCCAAGACCAGACTAAGATCCCATCCAGGGGTCAAGATCCTGCTGGGGGGTCTCTTTCTCAGCACACCCTTCATAAATCTTATTATGAGCGGGTGCGCGTCAGGCATCTTGCTCCCCCAGCCTTCGTGACAGGCCAAAATTACTGATAGGAACACTTTAATTGTTGAAAAAGAACTACCTTTCTCCAGCAAGTCCTGAAGAAAGGTGAGGAGCTGAGCCAGGTCACATGAATAAGAAATAATATTTCTTTCTGTGCACCAGGCTTCAAAAATACGCCATTTCCGGGCGTAAAGAGACTGAGTTGACCCAGCTTGTGCATTTTGAATGGTATTTACCACATTCTCTGGCAGGCCTGAGGCCACCAGCTTATCCCTTTCCGCCACCAAACTGAAATTTGCCACAGCTCTCAGCCTAAGTGGCGAGACTGTTCCTTCTGGTGACGTGGAGGGTCCCTGTAGAGGAGCAGGTGGTAGAACCAGCTCTCCCTCAAGGGCCCTAATTCCTGTGGTCCCTTGAAGGTCAACCACGTTAGGGAGAGGACCTTCCTGCAGATGTACCGCCCTACTGCTCTGATCAAGAGTGTCTGGGGGCAGAGGCAATCTGTTGTCATTATTAGACAAAAGCGGGACAGAATGTCTGTTTTTCCTCTTTTTGTTGGGGGTCATGGATCGGAGGGTTGCAAGTTTTGTAAACGAGCAGATCTCCTGGCCCCAGCCTGTTTCCTGGTTGGGCCTGGTTTACTGGTCTTCGGCCTTAAAAGGGTCCTGGAGCCTGACAAATCACCGGTGGGCTGTGTTTCACCCGGTGGGGGTACGTCGTTTAAGAGCAGAAAGAGTCAGCACATTGAGCGCGGTCACGTGCTGCAAGATCACTGCTTGAGCATTGTGTGTCGCCCACCATGGATAAGGGGGCAGCATCAGCATGAGAATGTGGAGATGGTCCTTTGTGTTAGGCAGACTATATTGGTTGGTGACAGAAAGCTCAGTCCTCTTCGATTAAAAGGAAGAGGAGTCTGATTCAGCCCTGGCTTGTTTACACACACTGCAGTTTCATCACAACTGCCTTTGTGAACATGTGAAGCTGGTGTTAGCCTGTGGGCTTCTACCGTGGCCACCCCGTCCCTTACTGGGAACCGTTGAATAGGTGGCCAGGAAGGTGCATCGTCAGATTCTGTCGGCGCGCACCCCTGGAGCGCGGACGTGTCACGGGTTTGTTTGGTTTGTGTATTGTCCGCCCCGTGGTTTACAACGGAGCGGGGTCCGGAGCACGTGACCCCCCTCACCTGTCTCTGTGAGGAGTGTCGGACCTGTTTGCAGGCACCTCTGGGCCTGTCTGTTGCAGACAGAACCGAGGTACCCTGCTAAGGTTTATTGATTAGGCTAACACCCCGTGAGCCGTGAGGGAGGGGGGAGATGGCCCCCTCCCTTTATGTCGGCTGGCAGGACAGAGGGACCCGTTCTGCTGATGTTATTGTGTTTGTTGTTGTTGTCAAGAAAACAGAGAGTGGCTGTTTTTTAGCTTTATTCATGCTTATGTTTAACGACATATTTGACTTTATGTCACTCACAGCAGATAGAACATGATTTGTGTCTAAAACAAAGTCACCAGCTTTTTGTACCGTGCTACAAACAAAGTCTGGACATGAAAAGATCATTTCCCGTACCATGTGGGCGGGTGATCGTGTAAAGTTAAGAAGCAGTCCTGGTTCATCGGGCACGCTTCTGTTTTGTGTCCCGATTCGCCGAGGAGGTTCTGTACCGGTCCGCCTGGCGGGGAACAAATCTGTTCTTACTCCAGGCGTGTTCGGTCCAAGGTGGGCCCGGCGGTGGTCTCTGCCGGTGCTCGAACTCGTACGCCAGCCGCTTTTGCGGTAGGGCACGTGTGGCTGAATGGTGTTGAGGCTACGATGCTCTGTTCCCAGCTGACTACTTGGGGGGGGCGAAGGTACTCCTGGGGATGCCCACTCGGAGAGCTTCAGCCTGTTTGTGCCTCTGTCTAGCCTGGTCTGAATTCGATTCAGCGCTTTTCCAAAAAGTCCCGTCGGTTCTATTGAATGGTGGAGAAAATGAACTTTCTGTCCCTCCAGGAGGTCAGTTAAGGTCATCCACAGATGGCGTATCGCGATGACCACCTCAGCCATGCCTCTGCCTTTTGCAACAGCTGCTGTCCCCATCATACGGAGCATAAAGTCTGTTGCCCTGCGGGCTTCATCCAGCAGATCCCGGCAACGTGCTTGTCTGTTGTTACCTGGAGCTCCTGTAGTTTTTCAGCCAGGCAGGCTTGCATCATTGCGGACGCGTTCATTGCGCGTACCGCGAGACCCTGAGCCCTGTAGCATTTCTCAAGCAGAGAAGCCGAGGCTCGACAGGCCTTGCTGGGGAGAGTTGGTTTTGTCCCGGATGACTTGGGAGCAAGATGAGACGCCAGCGTGTCCTCGATTTGAGGCACGTTGACTATTCCCACTTCATCCATCCCGTCCACGTCGAGAAACTGCGAGAGCGGCAGTAGCATGGGAGCTCTGGGCTGAGACAGGTACGAGTCAGTTTTGTGAGGAAGTCCGGAAAGACGGGCATCCTTTGCCTCGTGGCGGCCTGCTGCTTTGAGTAAAAATAATTTCCTGCCAACCTCGTGACTTGTTGACGAGGTGGAGGCTCCGGCCATGGGATCTGCAGTGCGTCCGCTGCTCTGTGACACAAGTCGAACAGAGCAGGGATGGAAAAGTCAGTCTCCGGGAGCACAGGCACCGGGGTGCGGGAGAGGTCTTCTCCCTGTTCCCCGTATCCGACGTCGGCGTCGTCCGCAGAAAATTCACCTGAGGCTGAAATCGAGATCTCGTCCTCGTTCATCATGCCTCGAGTGTCAAAATCAACTGTTAAGTCCACCATGGGGGTCAGCACATCTGGGCTGTCGCCCCATTCGACTTGGGTGCTGTCGTCCAAAGCCATGCTCTTGAAGGGAACACGAGGGAGACCATATATTGTGTCTTTAAACACATATAGTGCCACCCAGATGTAACTAAAGGATTTTAGCAGGGGTCAGTATTAAGCTGACCTCTTTATCCTTAATTAATTTACTTATTCAGATTGAATAGTAATTTCACGGATTCTTTTCTTTTTCAGTTTACCCAATATTTCTGTGATCTTTATGATGGATAAATAAATAAAGCCATTAAGTGACAGAGACGTTAACTTAGCTTGATATGTCAAAGACACTATCATTTATTTAAAATAAATCAACTAAATTAACACCATTACACTTGATTGACATGATTTCACTTTCTTGTAATTTAAAACGTCAGCACAGTTAAATTACAACACAACAGACATAAATACTGGATGTTAAACATATTTAGTCTGAGGGCTCTTTAGCTTAAATAGTTTCCAGCTTAGAATTGAGGGAGAGGAGATAGGAGGAAAGATTTAAGAAGAATTGGGAGGTTAAGAGAGGAAGTTTATCTTGCATTTATGAAACCAGATGACACTCTTCCATACGCGTCCAGCTAAGATATCATCACACCTCCAGTAAGCAAACAGCTGCTCCTTTACCTTAAGACGTCCGCCTTGGTTCTGGTAAAGAGCTGTGATCAGCCTTGGACTGACGAGTCGTCGGTCCCGCAAGTCCAAGCTGGACTCCACACGTGTTTACCTTGTCGGTGTCGGTGATACTTGCTTTCGTCGGCAGAAGCCGTGGCAGTCGTGGTTTTTTGGCTCAAGATAAACTTATTCCAGGAAGGAATAACAAAGTTTTGAGCTTACGCTCATTCGAAGTGGACTCATAACAGCATGTTATTAGTCCTTAGCTGAAGACGAAGGTCGTTAGCTCTTGACCAAACGTACCCCAGCTCTTTGGGAAAAGTTCACATCTCTTTGAAGTTCCCAGTAGACTCAACAGTTCCAGCAACAGCTTAGAACTTAAAGAAGGATCAAAGAGAGGAGTGAGGCTTGTCTCTTTTTCATTGGTCCGTGGACCAGTCGAGCAGTTCACTTGCCGTTATCACGACCCAAGGTTACAGCCGGAGCAGAGGGAAATTGTTTAGGAAAAAGACAGAGAAGCTGGAGTCGTTCTCATAAAACAACAGATTAACTGACTTCTGCCTTTCTAAACAAAGCGGCCCCCGAGAGGGTGGGCTCGCCGCTCTGCCGGTCTTTTTTGGAAGTCTTGTCTTTCACTTTCCTTTCTCTGGAGGCATGTCCGAGATAAGACGAGCGAGTCCTTCTAAGATCTTTTTTTATTTTTTTATTTGAGACGTCTCCTCTGTCGCATCGCTTTTGCTGGCTAGCCTGCTACGAATTAGCAGGGGTAGCGGTGTGACGC
Organism: Garcialebias charrua; assembly: GCA_038048925.1. Taxonomy (NCBI): domain Eukaryota; kingdom Metazoa; phylum Chordata; class Actinopteri; order Cyprinodontiformes; family Rivulidae; genus Garcialebias; species Garcialebias charrua. The sequence continues at coordinate 11,211 of JBBPBX010058565.1, forward strand.
AGTTAGTGCCGTTGAGCAAAGCAGTCTGCGGAAAGAGGAGAATGAAAAACTTCGGGTTTAAGGAAAAATGTGCCGGACTAGCTTTCGCTAGCCCAGCAGTACGCAGGAATAATTCTCTGTGCGCTCTGTGTAGGGAGCAAGCTCACCTCTGATCGAGCGATGAAGTAGCAGAGAAGTCCCGCGAAGAGAGAGAGTTCAGGTTTAAGCGAGGTGAAGGGCTATAAGAGATTGATGAATGGGCGTCAGCGGCTTAAGTACCCAGAAGGCGGGGCCTCTGGCGCGACGCTGACGCCTTTGCCGTAAAGGCGTGAATGTATTCCTTCAGGTAATCGTGCGGGGGCGCAATTCCCATAGCATATGTTGCACCGAGAGACATGACTGAAAGGGAACCACTAGTTAGCTCTTGTACATGCAGGGAATTGTTTTAATAAACTGGGACAGTTTAAATGTTTGATATTTTTCAATATAACACCTTAAAAATGAACTATCACAAACTGTAGCAGAACTGCAAATGAGAAAAATAGATTTGAAAAAATAATAATAATCTCTGGCCTCCAAATGAAAGACATTTTTTCTAAATTATTTTTGTTGAGTTCAGTTTGCTTCAGTCAGGTAACAATACTGAATGCTTTCTTCAATGTTTAAGTGTGGCAGGTTTTTAGAGGACCAACCCAAGGTGCAGGCCAACACAACAAAAGACAAGCAGAATAATTTTAAATGGGCTTCATGAAACAAATAATACCCCCAACAGGGGCGACGCTAGAATTGGACTTTTAAGGGTGCTTAGCCCCCCAGTGCTGACAATAGCTCTTGGCTTGAACAACACAGTGGCCATTGGCATCAAAAGCATTTGTAATGGGAGTGGAGGTGACACATTGGTGGGGGGGTCTGGGGATCCTCTCCCAGAAATTTTGAATAAAATAGATGCCATTTCCTGCATTCTGGTGTATTTTAACGAGTTGTTAAACATCAGTGTTCACTTACATACAGTAATTAAACACTTGATTCAATACCTAATTTAGAGAGCAACAAGAAGTAGCCTGACCAACAGCTCTCCTTGTGTGAATAGAGCATGCGCTGCATTTTTCACAAAAACCCTCTGACTGCAAAAAGTTCATAATGCAAAACCCCATCAATGTTGTCAGAGGACAAAGGGGTGCAGTTCCTGCAGGTAAGGGGAGTTTCACTTGGGGGCAATTTGAGGTCACCGATTGGTCAGTTGTTGACAAGCCTGCTGGATTGATTGACAGGTGGTGTTAAGGATACGACTAATGCAAAAAAATATATATATCATAGATTTTACTGGTCCATTTAAGAGTGTCATAATTTATTCCATATTTATTACAAATTTATTTAATATTTTGGTGAATCTATAGTTTGATAACTTTTTCTTTACAAAATCGTAATAATGCTTTCTTTATTTTTCAGCGGTGCTGAATTTAGGAGTGCTTGAGAACCCTCAAAAGAGGCTAAAATCATCACTGCCTCCCAAATAAATTATTCCAGAAAGGCTGACGTAGCATCAGGAACTTGTAGGAGCAACACATATAAATATATATATATATATATATATATATATATATATATATATATATATATATATACAAGCCCAAAACCAGAAAAGTTGGCACGTTGTGCAAATCGCAAATAAAAACAGAATACAATGACTTGCAAATCTTTTTCAACCCATATTCAACTGAATAGAATGCAAAGACAATATATTTAATGTTCGAACGGAGAAACTTTATTTTGTTTTGCAAATAACCATTAACTTAGAATTCAATGGCAGCAACACATTGCAAAAAAGTTGGCACAGGGACATATTTACCACTGTGTTACATCGCCTTTCCTTTTAACAACACTCAGTAAACGTTTGGGAACTGAGGAGACCAATTTTTGAAGCTTTTCAGGTGGAATTCTTCCCCATTCTTGCTTGATGTACAGCTTAAGTTGTTCAACAGTCCGGGGTCTCCGTTGTCGTATTTTACGTTTCATAATGCGCCACACATTTTCAATGGGGGACAGGTCTGGACTGCAGGCAGGCCAGGGGAGGACCCGCACTCTTTTGCTACGAAGCCACGCTGTTGTAACACGTGCAGAATGTGGCTTGGCATTGTCTTGCTGAAATAAGCTGGGGCGTCCATGAAAAAGACGTCGCTTGGATGGCAGCATATGTTGCTCCAAAACCTGTATGTACCTTTCAGCATTAATGGTGCCTTCACAGATGTGTAAGTTACCCATGCCTTGGGCACTAATGCACCCCCATACCATCACAGATGCTGGCTTTTGAACTTTGCGCCTATAACAGTCCTGATGGTTCTTTTCCTCTTTGGTCCGTAAGACACGACGTCCACAGTTTCCAAAGACAATTTGAAATGTGGACTCATCAGACCACAGAACACTTTTCCACTTTGCATCAGTCCATCTCAGATGAGCTCGGGCCCAGCAAAGCCGGCGGCGTTTCTGGATCTTGTTGATGAATGGCTTTTGCTTTGCATAGTAGAGCTTTAACTTGCACTTACAGATGTAGCGACGAACTGTAGTTACTGACAGTGGTTTTCTGAAGTATTCCTGAGCCCATGTGGTGATATCTTTTACACACTGATGTCGGTTTTTGATGCAGTACCGCCTGAGGGATCGAAGGTCACGGGCATTCAATGTTGGTTTTCGGCCTTGCCCCTTACGTGTAGTGATTTCTCCAGATTCTCTGAACCTTTTGATGATATTACGGACCGTAGATGGTGAAATTCCTAAATTCCTTGCAATAGCTCGTTGAGAAAAGTTGTTCTTGAACTGTTCGACAATTTGCCCACGCATTTGTTCACAGAGTGGTGACCCTCGCCCCATCCTTCTATGTGGATGACTGAGCATGTCAAGGAAGCTGCTTTTATACCCAATCATGGCACCCACCTGTTCCCAATTTGCATGTTCACCTGTGGGATATTCCAAATAAGTGTTTGATGAGCATTCCTCAAATTTCTCTGTCTTCTTTGTCACTTGTGCCAGCTTTTTTGAAACATGTTGCAGGCATCAAATTCCAAATGAGCTAATAATTGCAAAAAATAACAAAGTTTACCAGTTCGAACGTTAAGTATGTGGTCTTTGCAGTGTGTTCAATTGAATATAGGTTGAAAAAGATTTGCAAGTCATTGTATTCTGTTTTTATTTGCGATTTCCACAACGTGCCAACTTTTCTGGTTTTGGGCTTGTATATATATATATATATATATATATATATATATATATATATATATATATATATATATATATATATATATATATATATATATATATATATATATATATATACAAGATACAAGATACAAGAGATTTTATTAACATTGCACCAATTTTCATCGATACAGCGTGATTATGTATGCACAGTCATCCAGGAGAGGGTTTGAGTGTGTAAAGCTGCTGCCTTATCAAAACACATGACATGTTCTTCAGCGCGGCCTCTCTCATCCGTCTCAGGATGAAGGTCAAAGGTGGGAAAACAGGGAAAGAAACCATGGGGGTTACAGCGTTGATATTAAAAAAAATGAATCACATTTTGTCTGCAAGACACCGCATGACCCAGTAAAAACCATATCATAAGCACATTTAGCACAGTTACATGTTGCATGTTGAGACTGAGGCAGGGAGGATCTGTCCATGAAACATTCCGGATGCCTCCGATAACGCTCATAGAAAAGTTCTCCGGGGGGGTAACAGACAAGACAAGAACAGCTTTTTTCCACAGTAGCCACGTCTCAGGAGAAATTAGATATCCAGCCTTTTTCAAGGCTGTTTCCAAGGGAGCCAGATAAGAAATACAAATATTTTCACATCAGGCACACATTGTAATTTCAGCAGCCTTCAGTCTGTAAGGGCGATTCTGTTCATATGATCCAATTCGGGACTTTTTTTTTTTCCACTGATCCAACTCTGACCTCAGATGTTGACCACAGCGACCCGAGTCCTAAGTCCAAGGGTGACCAGCTCACCCTCTGGATAAGCTCTCAAACAGCTGAATTCTGATGTTGACCACAGCGAACAGAGTCCTAAAACCAAGGTTGATCTGTTCACCCCCCGAATAAGCTCGCACACAGCTGATTTCTCGAGGTCACAGCGCAGACCAGACGTCGGGTGCTCCAGGCATTAAGTCCTGCTGAAGTCTCCCTCTTTTGCGATAGACCAGTGCTCCACAAATGCCAAAAAGCAAAGCGCTGCCATCATAATCCAATATAATCCAAGATTCTTCACCTCCACAGAGCACACCCAGAAATCCACGGAATCCATGGCGGAATCCATGGCGTATCCTCCGTCACTCTGTGAGGTTGAAAAGGCTCTCCTTGTGCCTTCTTCTGTGGAAATCTTCTTTGTAGAATCGAATGCCCAAACCTCCAATCCATCTTAATTTGCGTTCGAGGTGCTTTGCTGTGGAGCTGCCAGCAGCAGGGGGGGGAAGGACGGGAGAGGGAAGGGAATGCGTCTGCCTCCTTCGTGAGCCAAGCCAGAAAAAAAAATATATATATATATACAGTATATACACAAATATATATATATATATATATATATACATATATATATAGAAATACTACTAAAACACTGAAAACATACTAAAAATACTACTAAAACACTAAAAACATACTAAAACACTAAAAATATACTAAAAATACAACTACCGTATTTTCCGGACTATAGGTCGCACCTTTTTGCCTAATTTGCATGCCCTGCGACCTATAGAGAGGTGAGACCTATTTATGGATTTTTCCCCATGTTTTTAGACCCATTTTTGGCTCAGATATGACCGTTTTTCATTTTGGCCAAAAATGGTGCAGTACCACTTTTGGCCGCTAGGGGCGCAGGCCCCAGAACCGCAGTGGCTGGCTTCAGAAAGGCTGGCATCCTCCCACCATCAGCTGGAGCTGTTGAGGACTCAGACAGCAGTGAGGAGGAGGAGGAGATGGAGGGACAGGGACCTTTCACGATGGGAAACCTTCCTTGTTCTCTGGCTGAACTTTTGCAAGCGACACAGAGGACGAGGAATTCGAAGGGTTTGAATAAACAATTTGTCTTAATAAAAACCGTAAATCAAATATCTGTTTCTGTCATCTTTATGGGCGGGTGAGAGTGTAGTAATTTTAAAGCCGCTTTATTTATGTCGTTGTAACCGTCAAAGTGCATTTATTAACAAAAGTTAAACTGAGACACACTCTCCGCTAACAATTTTTTTTTTAGGTGTTTATATAGATGCAGGTCTGTTTTC
>JBBPBX010058566.1:0-22058 GCA_038048925.1 Garcialebias charrua
TCTACACTCATCTCCAGGCCAGCGGTCACTCTTTCAGGGATGAAGATGTTCACATCCTTGATAGAGAGGAACGATGGTTTGAGAGAGGAGTAAAGGAGGCCATCTTTGTGAAAAGAAACCGTCCATCATTAAACAGAGGTGGAGGCCTCCGGGTTCAACTGTCCCCCTCTTACAAATTCATTCATTCATTCAACCTTTATTTATACAGGCTAGCCTCGTTGAGTCACGGGGACTCATTTACAAGAGGGACCTGTCTCACTCACACCAAACAACCATCCACTCTCACACTCACACCTAGGGTCAATTTAGAGTCACCAATCAGCCTAACAAGCATGTTTTTTGGTCTGTGGGAGGAAACCGGAGTACCCGGAGGAAACCCACGCATGCACGGGGAGAACATGCAAACTCCACCCAGAAAGGCCCCGGACCGGGATTTGAACCGGCAACCTTCTCGCTGAGAGGCAGCAGCTCTACCAGTTGTGCCACCGTGCTGCACAATGCTGTTATTGCTAGTATCACTCAGCCCTCTGTGAATAGCAAACAACCATCAGGGTGCTAACGATCCATCGTTAGGCTGATGGTCCTCCTTGATCATGTGAGCAGCTGGTTTCGGCTGTCATCAGCCAACTGGTTGATCCACTGTGAGAGGGTGCTATTTATAAGACTGAGCTGAATACAGCATCTCAGACTGAGGAAGTCTTTCGGACGAAAGACGAAACGTTTCTACATTTTTTTTGCTTTGTTTTGTTTTGTTTTTTGAATGTCCAGAGGACCAGACGTAGCTTTTTTAGATTTTTCTACCTGGATTATTGAGCATGCATCAGGGTACATACGTATACTTTTTCCAAAATTTGTGTTTTAGTGGTAACTTTTTTTAAAAACAGCATTTTAGTGTTTATGAGGTCCGTGTATTTGAGTGATCGTCATACACTTGAAGATATGGCTCGGTTCCAGTGGAACATTTGGTTTCGGCTGACTGGACCCTAAACACGACACGATGCAGATGTGGAAAAAGTGAGAGCAATAAAATAAACAGATACTAAAACGATGAATTAAATACAAGTAAAGAGGGTTTCTAATCCCTCAACAGATTTACGACGCAGAGGCAGATCGTCCCATGAGTTGAGTCCTTCCTGTGTGTGTTTGTGTGTACGTGTAGACAGGAAAGGGAGAAGGTCATCAGGTCCTCACGGCTCCTCAGATTATTGTCATGGCTCAACAGAAAGAAGAAGCAGCTGCACATGAAGCAAGAAATGTTGGAAATTTTTATTTTTTCTTGGAGGGATTTTGTTTCCCCACCATCGTGGATTTGTTTAGACTTAATCAGAGCACCCGGTTGGCGTGAAATGACCCTGCTGCGCAACGACAGAACATGACGCATTGGTTGTCTCACACACAAGACATGCACATGTCTGCGCAGCAGGTCAGAGGTCAAAAGGTCAAAACCATCAATATGTTCAACGTGAGGGCCCTGTCCTCTTACCAGTCTGCAGCTCTGACCACAACTCTCCCGTCCCGCTTTCAACCAAGAAGGTCCTGCTGTGTCTGGATCGTCGCAGCTGCTCCCGCGCTGCAACGAACACAAACCACAGATAATTTGTTTGTTTAAAGAAAGCAACATTTGGACAGAATTTCTTCTACACAGCTGAGTGTCCAGTTGCTGAGAAGACTGGTCATGTGCTACAGATGTTGCTTTTTCAACACATTTCTGAGAGTTATGAGACTGACATGTTAGTAAAAGAAACACCAATAAGTGTAAGGCTTAAAGAATTACAGTGCATAGAGAGAAAGTCTTTAAAAATTAAGAAACACTTGCTCTCGTCAATGGCGGACGTCTCCTCTCCGCTTTGCTTTGTCCTGTCTGTGAAACTGCTTAGAGCCTCTCTTCTACAAATCTTCTGAATCACAATTTATGGATTTGATCAGTTGGTCCCTCAACACACAACTGATAACATTTCTTCAAAGAGAGGACATGCTTTAGGCGAGCAGTTTGCACGCACGCAGCTGGATATCTCATCGACTTGGAAGACTTGATGATGTGTCTACCTCTGCTGTCAATTTAGGATGTTAAGGAAACATATATAATTGGATTAATGATAACTGAGCCTGCTTTTTGGATTCGGCTGGTTCCTGGTTTATCAACAAACAAGGAAGTTGTCGGCAGCAAATCTGGACCTGGTCAGGCTGCCTGCCTTAAATGCTGGCTTGGTTCGTGCCTCGAGCAACCAGACTCAAATGCTTTTGGCAGGATGGATCAGATCTTGGGGGATGCTCTCAGGCACGGTCCAGTGGTGTGGCCATTTAATTTGGACGTTTCGGAACTGAGTGGACCGACACAGACTAAAGTAGATGTCAGTAAAGTTCTGTCTGTTCCCAAAACAATCGTGTTTATCTGAATTTGACTCCCTGACTGGCCTTGACAGGCCACCTTATCTTAATTCACCTGGAAGCTTTGTAAACCTGTGAAGCTCTCCCCCCACCCCTCTACCGAGGAAGTCTACAGACCAATCAGAGGGGCCCAGCTGAATCTGTCATCATTTCAGAACTCTGGATTCTATCTGCATCCTTGGCTGTCCTTGGCACCCCCCGAGAGTGTATGGATCTCTTCAGGGAGAACAATGTGAACTGAGCAATTTTCTCTGAACTCTGCAGTGCCTCTGTGTGTTGTCTCTGGACATGCTCACCGCCCTTATGTCCCCCTCCCCTGTGGAATGTCAGCGTCATTATGTGCTTGTGTGTGAGTTTTTTTTTTTCATTATCATGCTGTTAACCTTCAGCCAACGATTAAGCGCATGATAGGGATTTTTTTTGTCTCCAAACCAAATTTTGTCATTTTCACCACCTTTTATTGTCCGTTCAAATTGGTCTCACTTGTAAATGAGTCTTCAAGGCTCATTGTGATTTATCCGTTTAAATAAAGTTTGAATGAATGAAAATAATAATTTTTAATAATAAAATGAAATAACAAAGACAATACATTTTATTGATTAAATTACTGAATGCTAAGGGTTCAGGTCTTGGTTCTTTGGAAACCTTCATATTGGTGCTGTAATAGTACAGGAGGGGTCAGATTTACTGAACCGTCTAATACACTAGATGTAAAATGAGCAGGTTTTATCCTGACACAAAATATTATCAATTATTCACGGGTTCTCTCTTTTTCAGGATTACCAAGTAATTAATTTGTGCGATCAAATTAGATGTAATCACATGAAACGTTAACTTATATTTGACCCACCAGAGATGGAATCGTTTAATTAACAAATCATTAAAATTACATCATAACATGTACAACTGATTGATCGATCATTATTACGAACTGTTTTCTCAGTGGTCTACTTTGGTAGTTTTCATAAAATCTGTTAAAAATGGTAACAAATTGTGTTTTTGTAGCAGGTTGCTGGTATCAAAGTTAGCTAGCAATGTAGTAGCTAGCCAAAGTCTTCCAGTACTTGCTAGATTGCGGTCCAGCTTGTTTTCAGTGAAATATCCAGTTATTATCTACCTCCATGAACTTTGGTGAAACTTTAAGAAATAATTGGATTTACATCTAAAACAGGTTAAGTTTTGTAGCCGGTTTGATTTAAAGTGGATACGTCAGCTAGCTGACCTGAGCAGACATAAAGATGGCTATCCACCTTTTTCCTGAGGGCTCTACTGCATAAATGATTATGGGTACAACTTCCTGTCAAACAGGAAGTAGCAGTATGGCTAACCATGGTAGCAGAGCACAGACCACGGTTTATTTCAAAGTAATTTGCAGTCAGTTTAGCAAATAAAACACTGTTTTTGTTTATGTTAATTTCACAACCATAAAGTTTACTAAAATAGCCGTGCTGAGTTCAGGTACCTGTTGTGTTGTTCTGCATGAAAAACCAGACCAAACTAAATCAGTGGCTACAACAACAGTGTTTAGAACACGGACTCAAAATAAAAAAAGGTGTTCCTGTGAAAAGAGGTATAGTTTCCATCACCTATATCTACAGATGAGGAATTAAGAAGAATGTGGCTGAAAATGTGAACTTGAAGAGACCACCCAACACAATTTATGTAAGCTCATTTCACTTTGTTGACAAATGGCCGACGGAGGAAAACCTGCATCCTACTTTGTGTCTGGACTACAATAAACCAACAGAGAAGAGACGCCGGATCCTCAGAAGGATTGAAAACAGTGTGACGAGAATATCAGGTATGATTTCAAGTGTATGGAGTATTTGTTTGTCTTCAGTACAGTATTATGATTTTCTCTGCAATTACCCCAAGCTCAGTGATGGAGGACTTTGAGGCTTTGGCTGGGCCCCATGTCTGCTTTAAGGTGCACCAGAAAACATTTCAGTCACCCATCAAACACCTTGTTTCTACAGCTAAATTTATTGAAATTCCAGGAATTGGTAGAATATAGTATTTTATCAGTTATGTATAGGGCTCATAACACTTTACCTTTAAATATCCAAAGAAATTTTATAAAAAGACAAAATTATTACAATCTCAAAGGGACAGAGATATTCATCAAACCACAATTCAGAACCAGCTTATTCATTCATTCATTCATTCATTCAACCTTTATTTATACAGGCTAGCCTCATTGAGCCACAGGGACTCATTTACAAGAGGGACCTGTAAAAAAGCTTAAAAAAGCTTAAAGGGACGGTCTAACTCAATTCAGGGAGTTCGATTGTGGATGCTCTGGAGAGTGATGTTAAAAATGCAAAATCAATGTATACATTTAAGAAAAAGGTCAAAAAGGACTTGCTCAAAAACTATATATGATGTAACTTAGTGTGTTTGTGTATTACACTTATGTTGACTGATGATGTAGCTTAGTGTGTTTGTGTATTACAGTTAGAAAAATTAAGTAGAGTTATTCATTTTGTGATGTAGTTTGTGTATTACAGTTAGAAAAATTAAGTAGAATTATTCATTTTGTGATGTAGTTTGTGTATTACAGTTAGAAAAATTAAATAGAATTATTCATTTTGTGATGTAGTTTGTGTATTACAGTTAGAAAAATTAAGTTGAATTATTCATTTTCTTATGTAGTTTGTGTATTACAGTTAGAATGATGTAGTTTGTGTATTACAGTTAGAAAAATTAAGTAGAATTATTCATTTTGTGATGTAGTTTGTGTATTACAGTTAGATAAATTAAGTAGAATTATTCATTTTGTGATGTAGTTTGTGTATTACAGTTAGAAAAATTAAGTAGAATTATTCATTTTCTGATGTAGTTTGTGTATTACAGTTAGAATGATGTAGTTTGTGTATTACAGTTAGAAAAATTAAGTAGAATTATTCATTTTGTGATGTAGTTTGTGTATTACAGTTAGATAAATTAAGTAGAATTATTCATTTTGTGATGTAGTTTGTGTATTACAGTTAGTAAAATTAAGTAGAACTATTTTGTGATGTAGTTTGTATATTACAGTTAGAAAAATTAAGTAGAATTATTCATTTTGTGATGTTTATGTTTATGTTTATTAAATTTGTTCATTTTTTTACAAAAGTAACAATACAAGACAATCTCATAAATGATAGTGTACAAAATGTAAAAAAAATGAAAGGTAGCAGAAAGAAGAATAAATCTTATTATATCTGCCCCTTACTTCCAACAATCAGATTAAACAACGATAATCAACCATGTAATAATAATAATCAACCATTTTGTGATGTAGTTTGAAGGTTATCATTGGTTGAACAAACTGTGAAATAAGGGGCAGATATAATAAGATTTCATCTTCTTTCTGCTCCTTTCATTTTATCCTACTTGTATTCTTGTATCTGATGAAATTGTCTTGTATTGTTCTTTTAAAATGAATGAATAAAAATCAAATCAAAGGTAAATAAGATTGTGTCCCACCTCTTTTAACAAAATGTGACCAACCTTATTCCTGTGTTGATACTAATCCGCCTTCACTCTCTATAGCAAACGAGTCAATGAAGTAGCTAAATATGCAAGTGTATAAAGAATTGAAAAAGACTTCTGGACAGAAGTCGAAACGTTTTCTGCAACAAATAAAGTCCAGTTGATCCTGTATTGAACGCCTTTTTTTGATTTCATCATGTCCTGGACGACTGAGAATCTTCACCAGCATGCAAGTGTATGTACTGGTAACCTGCAGCCACTGCTTCAGGTCCTCCCATCCTATGTCCGCAGTAGGCCGCGGTATGATTATATTGTCCTGTTAGATCTCGGACAGGTGGTGTTCCCAAAATTAAATCCACATTGCTCTTAGAAACTACATTAGTTTGTACTGTTGGTACATAAACATACATTTCTTTTCACTGCTATGCCGACGACACACAGCTTTACATCAGGACTGGAACATCATCATCATCCCTATCTCCGTCTTCACTCACTGTCTCTCTGCCTGCCTGGAGGAAATAAAGGCATGGATGAATCAGAACTTTCTTCAATTAAACTGCTCGAAGACTGAGGCCATATTGATTGGCACCCCTCACCAGATACAAACATCAACTTTAACAACAATCTCCTTCTCTGGTCAAGACATCCCCCTCTCCACCTCTGTTACAAATCTTGGAATAAAAATGGACTCTCATCTTACATTTGAAAATCACATTAAGCATCTGTTTAAAACCTGCTTCTTCCATCTTCGAAACATCTCCAGACTTCGCCCATCTCTAACTTTTTCTGATGCTGAGAAACTCGTCCATGCTTTTGTCTCCTCCAGGCTCGACTACTGCAACTCCCTGTTTATTGGTATCCCTGGCAAAAACCTTCAGAAGCTTCAATATATTCAAAACAGTGCAGCAAGGATTTTGTTGAGAGTTCGTAAATTTGAACATATTACACCCATTCTCCATAACCTCCATTGGCTTCCTGTCACCTACAGAATTCAGTACAAAACTGCTCTCATTACCCATCAATGCTTGCACGGCACTTCACCTGACTATCTAAAGGACATTCTTGCACCATATTCATCCACCCGGTCTCTACGATCACAGAACAGTAATTTCCTTCATATTCCTCGGACCAAATTGAGGACCATGGGAGACCGAGCATTCTGTGTGGCTGCCCCCCGCCTGTGGAACTCCCTCCCTGATGACCTGAGAGCTCCACAGTCACTGGTTGACTTTAAAAGCAGCATAAAGACTTTTCTTTTTAAGCAAGCCTATTCTGCCTCCACATGATTTTATCTTTGATCTTAGCTGATATCATTATTGATTTTACTTGATTTTATCACTTGTTTTATTTTATTTATTTTTTAAGCAAGCCTAATCTGCATCCACATGATTTTATCTTTGATCTTAGTCGATATTATTATTGATTTTATTTGATTTTATCACTTGTTTTATTTTGATCTTTGCTTTGTTACACTTTGTAGCACTTTGAGATTTTTATTAATGAAAAGTGCATTATAAATTGAATTCATTATTATTATTATTATTATAAACAAACACCGGTTTCGGTTCATGCCGGAAGTTGCGTCCATAATTCACTCAAGGCACCATCGGGGCTATAAGGTGGATAACTTAGTCAATTCTACAGATATTGAGCTAAAATATGTTGAGTTAGTAGCTGGGCATTACACAACATATACTTTGAGCATAAACAAATAGTGCGCCATCTTGTTAAAACTTAGCTTGTAAAACGGCTGGGTGAAATACTTTCATTTAAACTTGTCTTTACGAAGTTGTCCGTTATGATTCGACACAAACCAGTTCACCTTCGACTTTTGGCTTTTTCTAATACCTGAATGATTCGATCAAAGTTGGATGGATAGAATTAAGTGGCTTAACAAAAAAGCAAAAAATAAATGAAACTAAAGTAACATTTTTATCAGGTGCTGAAATAAAAATGAGTTTAAAAATGATCCAAAGTCTACTTTTTATTTACTGCTGTAAATAAAAGTTACAGCAGTTTGGCTTTTGGGTGTGAAATAAAAAAAAAACTATAAAATGGGATTTTTTAAAACTGGACTGCAGAATATCTTTATTGGAACAGTTGACCTAGGTTAGAGGCCCATCCAGGACCTCTAAAGTGTTTAAGCTGTTAATTTCCATAAATCGGGGATACAATAAAATGTCAGAGTTCTAAATTCACTCATTCAGTCATGTCTTGATAAAACACATAAAACTACATTTCTATTATGTCAGATGTTCAAGTTCATCTTGTTTCTTTGCCAGAAAGTTTAATGTCCAATTTGTGATTGAGGGAAGAAATTGTTTAAATCTCTTCAGTCCTTTTCTTAGTTTTTGTCGTCTTCTCCAAGATCTACTCAATGAAGGTTACATGGGGTTTAAAAAGGACTTTGGAAAGATAGATTAGCAGCTCTGGCATGTAAGCATCTCTCCCATCGGCATGGTTGCCCATCATCCATCCATCCATTTACGTCCGCTTATCCGGGGTCGGGTCGCGGGGGTAGCAGCCTAAGTAGGGAGGCCCAGACTTCCCTCTCCCCAGCCACTTGGAGCAGCTCCTCTGGGGGAATCCCAAGGCGTTCCCAGGCCAGCCGAGAAACATAGTCCCTCCAGCGTGTCCTGGGTCTTCCTCTGGGTCTCCTCCCGGTGGGACGTGCCCGGAACACCTCACCAGGGAGGCGTCCAGGAGGCATCCTAACCAGATGCCCGAGCCACCTCAACTGGCTCCTCTCGATGTGGAGAAGCAGCGGCTCTACTCCGAGTCCCTCCCGGATGACTGAGCTTCTCACCCTATCTCTAAGGGAGAGTCCAGCCACCCTGCGGAGAAAACTCATTTCAGCCGCTTGTATCCGAGATCTTGTTCTTTCGGTCATAACCCAAAGCTCATGACCATAGATGAGGGTGGGAACGTAGATCGATCGGTAAATTGAGAGCTTTGCCTTTTGACTCAGCTCTCTCTTCACCACGACAGACCGGTACAGCGCCCGCTTCACTGCGGATGCTGCACCTATCCGCCTATCGATCTCTCGCTCCATTTTTCCCTCATTCGTGAACAAAACCTAGAGATACTTAAACTCCTCCACTTGTGGCAGGAACTCCTCCCCAACCCGGAGAGGGCTCAAGACCATGGCCTCGGATTTGGGGGAACTGATCCTCATCCTGGCCGCATCACACTCGGCTGCGAACCGCTCCAGCGAAAGTTGCCCATCATAAAGTAAGATGAATGGTAAATGGACTGTACTTATTTAGAGCCTTTCTATCTGATAAAGACACTCAAAGTGCTTTATAACACAATCTGTGCCCTCATTTACCCATTCATACAGCACTCTACAAGATCTATACAACGATCAATCAGTGCTTTATCACATTCATACACCGATGGGACACACATCGAAGGCAATGAGGGGCTGTGTCTTGCCCAGGGATACTTTGGCATACTGGTGAATTCGAACCCCCCAACTCTTGCATTGGAGGATGACTGCTCTAACCACTCAGCCGCAGCCGCCCTATAAGTGCCTGAAGTATCGTCAGACAATCTTTAGGGCAACAAGACAATCACACCTGAGTGGAAGGTTCTTAAAAATACAGAAAAAAGGATTTGAATTAAGTTTTTGGCCAAAGCAAAAACCAATATAACCAAATCTTCTAACATTTTACTTTAAAGCCATTTTACAAGAATTTAAACAGTTTTCAAATTAAATTAATTTCTTTAAATGATTTTAAACTTTTGGGCTTCTTAGCCACTTTTGATTAAAACCACACTTTTGTTGGGCTCCATCCAGCTGCAAACACTCAGACTGATCACCACTCTTCACCCATTTGAGCTGCTTTACTGCCTTTCAAACATTTTCTTAGCACCTCTGTGTTTAACATCCTTAATGTACGGTCAGAGCGGAAGCACAGGGGCTCAGTTTTAAAGCAAAGGGGCTCAGGCAAAAAACATGAATGCCACCACTTCCAGTCTAAAGATGAAGATTGTTTTGAAATGTTAAGTTACTAATCCAAAAAGCTCATTACACGTAGGCCCAAACCCAACAGAGATCTCTGGGTCCAAGTAAAACATATATTCAGAACAACTTGCTGGAAATGAACGAGCTCGAGTTTCAGCGTTGTGTTTTCTCTGGTGAGTGGCAGGATAAGAGTGTAGACTGACGGCCAACCAAAACAGAACATGGTCACACACAGCTGGCAGGAACAGGAAATACATGACAGTCTGTTTGACTTTTATACAACCCAAAATATGCAGTTTAACATGAAACAAGACATAATGGCTTTAGAAATAGGTAGAATCACTTTATACAGCTTGTACTTACTACATGCTAAGGTATTAGGTGTGCACCTAGGATTTACAGCATTTGTACTTGGTACTTATTGGATACAGACTAAATCCATACTTGGTGAAGGACCTTCCAAGTACCAAGTATGTACCAGGAACATATGAGGTACACACCTACTGCTTTCAGGATATATTCCTGGCATGTAATTACTGGGTATGTGCTATGTATCAGGTGTAGGACTCTGTAATGTACTGTAAAAGGAACATGTATGGAATATATCTGGTTTCTAATGGATTATCACCTGGTATTTACCTATACAGTACAGATCTGGTATTTACTGGATGCATACAAGGTTCATACCTGGAGTAAGACCCTGCAAGTATGAGATACAAAACAAGTACAAAATATGTAATTGGTAATTACTGGGTATGTACAATGTATTTACAATCTATATACTTGGTACTGGACTCAGACTTTTTTTTGTACAGACTCTTACCATGTATAGGTACTTAGCACAGGACAATATTATTATTATTGTAGTGGGTGTGATCCCACACACCCACTACACAACTGCTTCAGACTGTTGCCATCAGGGAGGAGACTGAGGAGTCTCCAGGCTCGAACCAGCAGACTGAGAGACAGCTCTGTTCATCAGGCAGTCAGGATGCTAAACACTCTGCCTGCTCTGCCTCCCCTCCCATTTGAACTGCCTTAACACAAAAAACTTTCTCACACATTACCACACAACACAAAGATTTTAACACTGGACTCTGTGTCATCAAACGGGTTATTCACTAAACTCTCGGTCATGTGCTCATTCAGTTTGCACTACTTCTCATATTTGCACTAATGTTTGTATTACATTACTGCCTATAGTCATACTACTGTTTACATTCACTGTTTACATTTATTAATACTGTTTACATTTATTACTACTGTTTACATTTATTACTACTGTTTACATTTACACTACTTTTATATCTACACTACTGCTGATACATATACAGTATTCTCTGACTAGCCTTATTTAAGGATGCCCAATGTGCCTTATGTGCCTTACTGCATATGCCACTTTGCCTCTATACCAACATCAACTACCTCATACATATACTGTGTACATTAACTCATATGCTGCTTTGCCACTCTTTGCAAATGTCAATGCTAGAACCTTCAGTTTATTTTATAGATATACTTTTTATACTTTTTATACTACTATGCAAAAACTCAGGACAGTATTACACTTTTATTATTTCATTTTATGCTTATGTTCATTAAATGTTTAGTGTTTTAGTGTTGGTGTAAATTTTCATACTTTTATACTACTATGCAAAAACTCAGGACAGTGTTACACTTTTACTATTTTATGCTTATGTTTATTAAATGTTTCAGTGTTTTAGTGTTTAAATGGTTACTGTTGCACCGAGGGACTGAGAGAAACGCAATTTCAATCCTGTGTATGTCCTGTACATATTGCAGTTCTGACAATAAAGTTGACTTTGACTTGACTTTGACTTATTACGGTAGTGCCCTATACTGTACATACCACTTATGTACCCCTGTAAATAAAGGGTAACAGGTCACTTCACAACACAGTCTGGTTCCTGTTTGTACTCTGTAAGTTCCACCTAGTGCAAAACCCTTTGAATACCTAGCACATATGCTGTAAGTACCAGGCACATACCGTATTCGTCGGCGTATAAGTCGCACCAGAGTATAAGTCGCACCAACCTAATTATGCCCAATTAAATGGAAAAATCAACGTATAAGTCGCATCGGCCTATAAGTCGCACCGGCCTATAGGTCGCACCTCACGTGAACTGGTGTTTTGCCCAAAATGGACTGGCTGCCAAATTGTTTGGAAGGACTTTTGACAAGATTATCACATAAAAACTACAGTATTTTGTTTGATGTGTCTTAGTTGAACTTTTCATTAATAAATGAACATAATTTTTGTATATTTTGTGTCTTTCATCATTTATCTTTAAAGATAAACACATAAAAATATATTTTTATTAGCTGACATTACAGTAAAAAACGTGTCTCAGTTTAAAATGATGACAGAAACAGATACTGTATTTATTTTATGGTTTTTATTTATTTATTCAAAACCATTGAAGTCTTCATCTTCTGTGTCACTGCACCATTTTTGGACCAGGCAGATGTCAACAGTGTAGGTACTGTAAAGGGTTTCTTAGCGCCCATAGCGGCCGAAACTGGTACTGCACCATTTTTGGACCAGGCAGATGTCAACAGTGTAGGTACTGTAAAGGGTTTCTTAGCGCCCATAGCGGCCGAAACTGGTACTGCACCATTTTTGGAGTTTTTGACCAAAGTCAAATTATGACCAAAATATTGGAAAAATCGACGTATAAGTCGCACCGGCCTATAAGTCGCAGGGCTTAGAAATGTAGGCAAAAAGGTGCGACTTATACGCCGGAGAATACGGTACATGGTTCAGGACTCTGTACCAGCACCCAGTTACCAAATAGATACTTAGAGCAGGATCCTATACATACCCTGAAACCACAGTAAAGTACCATAATTTCATAATACTGTACAATCTGGTTCCATTCATACTCTGCAAGTACCAGATATGTACCTAGTGCAAAACTCTTTAAATACATAGCACATAAGCTGTAAGTACCAGGCACATACGGTACATGGTTCAGGACTCTCTAGTACCAGCACTCAATTACCAAATAGGTACTTAGTTCAGGATCCTATACATACCCTGAAACCACAGTAAAGTACCATAATTTCATAATACAATCTGGTTCCATTCATACTCTGCAAGTACCAGATATGTACCTGGTGCAGGACGCTTTAAGGACCCAGTACACATCCTTAAAAGGTAAGTAGTGCAGGACCCTGTTAGTGCCCTATACATATATGTACTCTGTAAGTACATGGTAACAAAGTTATTTCAAACACAGTCCAGTTCCCATTTAAACTCTGTAAGTACCAGGTTTGTGTGTACCCAGTAAGTATCGGGCTGTTTTATGAATTGTATCACATAAACACTTCTTTGACAAGACCCTTAGAAACCTCATTTTTTCATGGAAACGTGTGTATAAATATGTGTTGACCGTATAGTACTGCACTGGTAAAAGTGGTTTTTACTCGTTTATCTAAAACTGTAGAAGTATTAAACACGATTAAAAAAAAAGAGAAGAATAGAAAAGTGTTGAGATATTTACGGTAAACACTGCAGCCTCATTTAC
Organism: Garcialebias charrua; assembly: GCA_038048925.1. Lineage (NCBI taxonomy): Eukaryota > Metazoa > Chordata > Actinopteri > Cyprinodontiformes > Rivulidae > Garcialebias > Garcialebias charrua. The sequence continues at coordinate 13,378 of JBBPBX010058566.1, forward strand.
CAGCTCCGTCTTGGAAGAAAAGGTTTATTTCAGATTCCCGGACGTGTGTTTGTGTGCGTTGGCGATAGATGAAGCCAAACAAAAGCCCGCCACAGCCATGTAAGCCTCGACTTCATGTGTGTTTTTGTTCAGAGCAACGAGAATGCGAGTCTGGAAATCATTTACATGAAACAGCAGAAAAGAAAATGTACATGCGTTCGTTTTAACGACTCCCCTGTTGCTATCTTTGGAAGCAAAATGTGGGGGAAGAAAAGCTAAAGATAGTATAAAAATAAAAACATTACTGGGATGCCAAGTGTGTGCGTTTGGAATGGGACCCAGATTGCAAAAAGAGAGTGGGATTGAGAGAAAATGCGAAAGAAAAGAAGAAGCAGAGGGAGAGTGACAGGCCAGGAGGGGGTGAGATCATGCTCTCACCGCACCTTGTTCCAATTACAATATCCTGTGTTTGGAGTGAACGCTCTTTTGTGTAGAAGTGGGCCTTCACGGGGGATTTTGGATGGCCCGTCCGGGCGCTGAATTATGCATCGAGTTTCTTTTCCCAGCTCTTGTTCTTTTCTGCAACGAACGCCAAGAATGTCATTCACATGCAGCTTAACAGCAGAGTTGTCCACGACTCGTAATGTAAAGCTAAAACTTGTTCAATGGTTAAAAAAAAACAAACATGGGAATTAGGGGAATGTTATTTTTATTGTGTTTGTTAGCAAAACAATTGAACAGATTATAATGAAACTCTGTGAAAGTACTCACTTTTAGAATCATTGTCATTCAAGATGGCTGCCACAGCTACCGTATTTTCCAGACTATAGGTTGCAGTTTGCCTAATTTGCATGCCCTGTGACTAATAGAGAGGTGAGACTTGTTTATGGATTTTTCCCCATATCTTTAGACCAACTTTTGGCTCAGATATGACCGTTTTTCATTTTGGCAAATAATGGTGCAGTACCACTTTTATCCGCTAGGGTACACCGACCATTCCCGGCTCATGTGTCCGTCCGAAAAAATGCATGCATTCAAGGCGGAAACTTCAGTTACATGAATGCCCATATATGGAGAGGGGCAGGGTTTGCCAGAGCTGGGGCTAAAATCTCATGAAAATCATGAAATAACACATTTTGCGTTATTACTCTACAATATCAATAAAACGCTACTGTTTTATTTTTAAAGTCACTACCACATATTAATGGCGATGAAATTTGAAAACATGGTGGGTGTTGTCCTTTAATGGCTTGACAAGAGAAGTGTGCATCCCCTTTCGGAAGTTTGAGAACTGATAAATTCTGACATGCATTCAGAGTGCATGCTTTCATCGATTTCATCAAATAAAAACAATTTGAAAGTCCTGTATGCATTTCCAATGTGGAGGAACTCCCAGTTATAAACAAGGCAATGTTCAGTTACCGGTACTTTTGCAAACTACATGTTTCTTTTATTTACTTTTATAATGTTGTTGGCAAGAACAACAAACAAGCAAATACTTGCGTCACACCTGCCTGAATTTACCAAGACAGCTTGGAAAAGACAGAAGGAGCAAAATCTCAAAAAACTCAAGTTATTAATAAAAATAAAGCTGGCATAAAGAAATTAGAAAGTGCTTCACTGATCATCAGTCTGCAAAGCGGTGGTGACTGTAGAGACGATAATGGCAGAGAATGAGAATAGTAGCCAAAAATATATATCTTCTACATATTGAGCCATCAGGTTCTGACTTATGAGGGTACCGTATTTTCCGGTGTATAGGTCGCACCTTTTTATGGGTTTTTCAAGGCCTGCGACCTATACACCGGTGCGATCTATTTATGGATTTTTTTTCATATTTTTAGACCAATTTTTGGCTGAGTTATGGCCCTTTTTCCCTGTTGCATAAAATGGCGCAGTACCAGTTTTGGCCACCAGGGGGCAGTGCACGTGCAGTACCAGTTTCGGCCACCAGGGGGCAGTGCAAGTGCTGTACCCGCTAGGGTCATGAGTACCGGTACACCAACCCAAGAAGAAGAACGTTTCCAGCTCCTGTGCAAGTAGCGAGGACCTTCTCCTCCTGTGCCCGAAAAAACGCTCCTCTGCTCGGACTGATTCTGTCTGCCTCTGGGCTGGAGGTAGCTTCTGTTAGCTCTGTTTGTTTGCTGTTTGTTAGCAAGATAAGTCAAGAACCACTCAGCGGATTTTTCTGAAACTTACAGAATGGAATCACAGTGTGGACGTTTACAAGTGAGTACCTTTATTAGATGTTTGAGATAAAAAAATAAAAAAACGATCTTTTTGTAGCATGTAGCTTCGAGTGTTAGCTTCTGTATTTGTTATAAATAACATCGAATCCACTCGGTGTATATTTATTTCTGCTTACAGAGTAATTATAACACTCCAATGTACTTAACTATGTCCTGGATGAATCATTTGAGATGAGATTCGATTTTTATTCGTGTCAGAGGCGGGCATGGTCTCGTGTTGGCCTTCGTTTTATGTCTGTGTACTTCTGTTAACGTCATAAATGGCTTCAAAACCACTCGGTGTATATTTATTCTGCATACAGAATGCAATTATAGGAGCTTTAATGTACGTTACTATGGCCTCGAGAAAACATTTGACATAAAATTCAATTTTTTATTCATTTTCTGAGAGACGGACTCCTCTCGTTTTTAGCTTTGTTAGCTTCTGGCAGACATTAGCAGCAGAGCTAAACACTCGGTCCATATTGCCGGGTTGACTCAGCGGTCACGCGGTGCGTCAGCGGTGGATGACGCGTTACGTCGGCGGTGACGTAGGTGCGACCTATACACCCGTGCGACCTATTTATGGATTTTTCCAATTTATTGATAAATATTGGACACTGCGACCTATACAACGGTGCGACCAATACAACGGAAAATACGGTAATTACATGACAGTAACTTCAGTAGATATCAACTCCAGAAAAACTTGATCCTAACAACACTGATGCTCAGGCGCTCAAACCTACAGTTTTCTCACATTGGTTAACATACAATTTTATTTTAAGCTAATAAATGCTGCATTGTGTTTAGTGTTAAGAAAAGCTGCCGTTTTGTTTCAAATGTTTTGTGCCATAGCCATTTGATGACAGTAAAACTGTGGAAGGAAGGAACATTTTAACAACAGTATTAATTAGTCTTGTGTATGAAAATATTTTACCACTGCTGCGTCTGCTTGTTAAGTGACAAAAGTAGATCAAATTGGGGAGTAGTAACTTTATTATTCAGGCCGACTAACTGACATATTTTAGGCCGTGTATGACAACATGAGACACACCAAATCCAGAATCATAGCTGTTCATTATTGTTTTTTAACCTTTACATTGCCTTTCCACGTTACATTATTTACATAATTATTTGCTTTCTTGCAATTTGTACTAAAGGCAACAGCAACGGCTAATTGTAGCACTTGTTCTTCTAGCAGAAATCTGTTTCTGCCAGAATAACCATGGTGTGTGAATTGAAAAAAGTTCAAGACAAAAACAACTGGACTTTGTAACAGAAGACGTTTCGCTTCTCATCCAAGGAGCTTTCTCAGTTCGAAGAACAGAGAGTGTGGGGGGTTAGTTCCACACTTCCTGTTCTTTGAACTGAGAAAGCTCCTCGGATAAGAACCAAAACATCTTCTGTTACAAATAAAGTCCAGTTGTTTTGGACTTGAACTTTTTTTGAATTTACCATGCCCTGGATGACTGAGAAACTTCACCATGTTGTGTGAAATGATCAGAGATAGAATTGTTATAAAATAGTGTTCACAAGAACAGCTATGCAATTTTGGAAATAGGAGCTTTTTCTTCTTTGGTCATGTCCCCCTTGGCTTGGACTAATTGTTATCTTGTCAGTCTGGTCTGAATTGAGCTGGAGAAGATGTTCTCTCTGACGCAGTTGTGTGACAAAAATGATGTATTTTTGTTCTCACTGGAGCCCCAAGAGCCTGTTTTGTGCACAAGAACCAGGCAGAATGTCTTCTCACAGGGCAGGGGTACTTTCTAATATTGTCATTTATTAGAACTTAATTGCAAATATGTTTATGTGGAAACGTGGGCGGACTATTTACAACTATTACAGCAAAAGGCAGAGTCGAGACACGTTCACTACATTTGCTTGTTATGTGCATCGTCTGTTGGAAACTGGAAATCCATTTGTGGTAAATTTGCAAATCATGTTTACAGTCTTGGTCCATATAATAAAAATGAATGGTTTTAGTAAGGGAAGCAAAAATGTAGGGAAGGAAAAGGCTTCCAGGAATTTTATGTTGCAGTTTCTTGTGGAGAAAAAAAGGTATATGACGAAAAGAACATCTTACATCTATGTCAGCAAGAGCCGACATTTTCACTTTTTCACACGGTATGAAAAAGCCTTTAAAGGGGACCACAGATAGGTTTTATAAAATTTTATGGTATGTCTGTGGGCTATCCAGACAATGTTCATTCAATTTAATACACAAAATAATTCTTAGATAATCAATTATACTAGGGCTGTGCGATATGACGATATATATCGTGGGGACGATAGAAACGTGTCTATCGTGCTACTTTCCTTCTATCGTCTCTATCGTGATAAATAAGAATAAAAAAATAACTGTCGCAAAGAAGCTTCATATTGTGGTTTTGCGAGATGACGGCGCTGCTTTATGTTTGACGCACGCGCGGGTTTGCGACACATGCTTTACGTTGTTAAACTCGAGTTCAACAGAGACGCAGCCGGCATGAAGCCGGTGTCACCAGATATCTATGGGTGTCACAACATGGAGAAACAGCTGCGCAGGCAGCCCAAGAAGAAGAACTTTTACCAAAAAGAGGGGAAGCTCACCTTGTTAGCTTCCATTATTTAGCTCCGCTGAAACTCGGAAACAAAATGGGTCCAGAGGACACGAAGTCCAACCGAGTCCGAACTCGGGTCCAGTTAACCAATACAAAACAGACCAGAGACACAACAGAACCGGAATCAAACGCAACATTTTCTCTTTTCTGTTTCTTTGCCTTGTTTACTCCAGATTCCAGTCAGAGCGGATTTCTTCTTCGTGGGTTTTATTAGCAGCCGTTGTTTTACCGCCACCTGCAGGAAAATTTGGACCAAAGTTGGACCAAAGTTTCTACTTTGGTCCAAATTTCCTTGTTCTTTTTGTTCACATTCTTATAATTGTAACTGTATCTGTAGTAAAATAAAATAAAAACTTTGGTCCAAATTTTTTCTGTACACACACACACATCGTGTTGTATATATACAACACGATGTGTGTGTGTGTACTTGAAAAATTTGGACCAAAGTTTTTTTTTTTATATCGTGATATATATCGTTATCGTGATATAAAAAAGTCCATATCGTGATATATGATTTTTTCCATATCGCCCAGCCCTATACCCTTTTTAATTCTGCCATTTTTAACTTTCGTTTTGAACGACTGGTCTATGACAATGAGCTCTCATGGCCACGCCCTTCAAAGATCTGTTTACATTAACTCCGCCCTCTGTAACAGCCAGTATCTCTATAATCTGTTGTTGTTTTAAAATTAGCTCTTTTTTTATTACTCATTTGACTTACTGTTAGTGCTAGCTTAAGATAACTTACCGAAAGCCGTCTGCGCGCGCCGCCATTATCTGCTCCCTTTAGCCCGAATCCGAGGCTAAAAATAGCTCGTTCCTCCTCCGCCCTTTTAGGTCCGCTCGTTGCATGGCGCTTTTGGGAGCGATCTCTGCTCCAGTCCAGACATACACAAAGTTCACTGAGTGTCTCCAGTTAATTTATCCGTATGAGGCAACCTCTGACCGGACCCCACGCTCCTCAAAAGCTATCAGCTCCCAGCAGCTCCCGGCCGCAGATGGTCTCTTCGCCGGTGGTCTGCTCGTTGGGAGCGATCGCTAATACGCTAAAAATTGAACTAAAATGTAAAAATAACAATTATACTTTATTAATAAAGCCATTTAAAACAACCACAGCTGCAACAAAGTTCTGTACACATGAAATTAAGAACATTTAAACAAAAGATGAGATGAAATCAGGAAAAACAACCGTCACGTCTTTTATACTGAAGTGGGTTGAGCCGCACCAGGGGTTGCTAGGTGAGGGGCTGGACTCAGGTTTGGGGTGGGTTGTCCTGGCGCTTGTGACGTCACAAGCGCGAGGATTTGAAAATGAAACGTTTCTATTAAAGATACTTAGAGTAAATAAACCACTGGGTGCATTTTTTTGGCCCTAGGACTGTTTTTTTATGAAGTACATACTAGGGGTGCACCAATTTCAATTTTCTGGCCGATCACCGATTTTTAGAAAGTCTGACCTGCCGATTCCGATTTTGTCCGATACCGATTTTCAGGTGTTAAAAGGTCAAAATGCACCTTAAATTTTCCAATCTTACTTTATTGTAAACGAAGTTTAACCATAAAAAAAAATCAGTTCTTTTTACTCTTTCACTTGTTACATTTTAAAAAACAAAACAAAAAAAGATAATGCAGCATGTGTAACATTTTCAAGTCAGTGGGTAATAAGAATTAACACTCGCACAGGTAAGTTTGTCCTCACAGACTTATTCCAGTCACTTTTTCATTAGTGGCAGGTTTTTCTTGATGAACAAAAGCATTTCTGCTTTGTCACCAGACAGGCGACTTCTTTTCTCATCTACTACATGTCCAGCCAAGCTAAACACTCACTTTCAATGCTTGTGCATGGGGCAGAGAGATTCGGGCAAGTAGAGCAAGATGAGGGAAACAATTTTCATTAATCCTCCAGTAGACCAATGGGTCCTGGCCCCTTTCGACAGGAACATCCGATAGGTAGTTCTGTACCTGCATAGCTGAAGGGCTGGCCAGCTGTTGCTCCTTTTCAATGTTCTCCTTAAGATTTCATCTTGAACTACAAACAGTAGACTACACCTTTTTGCTGCAGATTCATCGATGTCAGGAGGTCCCACTTCAGAGAATGTTCCTGCAGCAGGTGTGCATCTGGTCCCCCCCTCTGCTGAGAAGTAGTGATTCTTGTACCTTGTTTTGCATAAACAAAGAAAGATGGGTCAATCATTGTGTTTTGTATACATTAAAAGTTTTTTTAATTGCATGTAAATAAAGAAATGCATATGAATGCATTTCTTTATTTACATGCAATTAAAAAAACATTTAAATTAAATTTAAAATAAACATTTCTTGATTATTGAAAATTTCAATCAAGAAATGTTTATTTTAAATTTAATTTAAATGTTTCTTGAAATATAGTAGTATGCTAAAAGTAATTGTAACTAAAATAGAATATTCACAGTTATTTACCTTGGATCCAGAATAGTGGCCAAGCTGTACAGGGGCTCATCATGCTCAAAGTTGATGAATCTTCTCACAACAGCCTCCAGCAACGTAGCTTTGGCTTTACCCACACCACGGTCTGTGCTTGAGTACTTGATGACGTTCGAATTGTTCGTCAATCCACTGTGCAGTAAAACTTAACATGGATATTAAACTTACATCAGAAGTCCAGATGTCTGTTGTAAAGCTGAGTGTATTTGGATTAGCTTTTAGCAGGCTGCGGGTGTCTCAAAGCTTGGCTGAACTCCGGTAACGAAACATCAGAAAAATATATTCGCCTCAGCATATTATTATTGTGGGTTCACGTGCTGCATTAAGCTTCTAAAACTTTTGTCCTCAACGATTGAAAAGGGCTGGTCGTTTAATGCCATGAACTCCATCACTTTCCTCGTGGTAGCTTTGCTCTTTTCGTTGCTCATAAAAGTTAACAGCGACACACCGACTGGCTCTTTGATAGTGCTAGCATTAGCATTAGCCTTAGCTTGGTTGCTCGCTTCAAACATTGCACACTTGGCTGTGTGGCGATTTCTTATTATGGCAAACAAGGCTTGTTGTATTAAAGGTTTTTGTTGTGGCTCCACCACGACTTACTTCAGCTTTACACAAATTGCGATCTTTTGCTCATTTTAAAATAGTAGAACTTCCAAACAGACAACATGGCTGCTCCGAGTGACCTGTGTTGACTGTTTAACGCGCATGTGCAGACGTGGCCAGGTGCGCGGGTCTGAGTCAGCCCCCCGCCCCCACCTCCTCTCACAGCAGAGAAAAAGGGACAGCGGCTGATTTTCAGAGGCATGTGCGATCGGTGGATAAAATCGGCTTCTCATTTAACGATCGGCCGATCGCCGATTTCCCCAAATTAAGGAAATCGGGGCCGATCGATCGGCCGGCCGATTTATCGGTGCATCCCTAGTACATACCCAAAGTTGAAATAAAAAACCATTATAAAGTGAGTTTTGAATATGTTGTCCCCTTTTTTTTTTTTCCTTCTCTCGGCTTTTTCCCTACGTTAGGGGTCACCACAGCGATCTAGTCGCATGGTCCCCTTTAAAAACACTTATTTCTCCATGTAAATGTTCAAAAAACTATCTAGAACATACAGGAGTCATGTTTTCCATAACCTTTCCACATAACCCCACTTTAAAATATCTAAACTATCTCATGTTGTACATTAACTGGAAAAAATGTTACCTTAAAGAATAGTTTGGGGAACATTTTGTGCAGTAAACTGATGAAATGGGATGCAACAGTGTGAGACACCCAATGCTAAAGCTCTGTTTTATGAATGGCACTGTTCAGCTAGCAGCTATGAGAGAGTACCGTATCTTATTACAGATACAAAAAGTGACCTAGGGAGGGTCACTATTTGGTCCTTCTGACCCTTTTATTGAAGCTTAAGGGG
>JBBPBX010058567.1:0-13462 GCA_038048925.1 Garcialebias charrua
TACCAGGCCCTTTGATATGGGCTGTTAGGTCCCTGTACGACCGGTGTCAGAGCATGGTCCGCATCGCTAGCAGTAAGTCAGGCTCATTTCCGGTGAGAGTTGGACTCCGCCAAGGTTGCCCTTTGTCACCGATTATGTTCATAACTTTTATGGACAGAATTTCTAGGCGTAGCCAAGGTGTTGAGAGGATCCGTTTTGGTGGCCTTAGAATCGCTTCTCTGTTTTTTGCAGATGATGTTCCACACATGTTTTGCAGATGATGATCCTATTGGCTTCATCAGATCGTGATCTACAGCTTTCGCTGGAGCGGTTTGCAGCTGAATGTGATGCGGCCGGGTTGAGGATCAGTTCCTCCAAATCCGAGGCCATGGTCTTGAGCCGGAAAAGGGTAGCATGCCTTCTCCGGGTCAGGGAGGAGGCCTTGCCCCAAGTGGAGGAGTTTAAGTATCTCGGGGTCTTGTTCACGAATGAGGGAAAACTGGAGCGTGAGATCGATAGGCGGATAGGTGCAACGTCCGCAGTGAAGCGGGTGATGTACCGGTCTGTCGTGGTGAAGAGAGAGCTGAGTCAAAAGGCGAAGCTCTCAATTTACCGATCGATCTACGTTCCCACCCTCATCTATGGTCATGAGCTCTGGGTTATGACCGAAAGAACGAGATCTCGGATACAAGCGGCTGAAATGAGTTTTCTCCGCAGGGCGTTTGGACTCTCCCTTAGAGATAGGGTAAGAAGCTCAGTCATCTGGGAGGGACTCTGAGTAGAGCCGCTGCTTCTCCACATCAAGAGGAGCCAGTTGAGGTGGCTCGGGCATCTGGTTAGGATGCCTCCTGGACGCCTCCCTGGTGAAGTGTTCCGGGCATGTCCCACCGGGAGGAGACCCAGAGGAAGACCCAGGACACGCTGGAGGGACTATGTTTCTCGGCTGGCCTAGGAACGCCTTGGGATTCCCCCAGAGGAGCTACTCCAAGTGGTTGGGGAGAGGGAAGTCTGGGCCTCCCTACTTAGGCTGCTACCCCCGCGACCCGACCCCGGATAAGCGGAAGAAAATGGATGGATGGATGGATTTTTGGATGACACCATTTTGTTAATAAAGTTTGTCATTTTATTCTCAGCTGGTGTCCATGTTACTATGCAAATGTTTATGTGTAGAGCATAGATAGACCATGCATTTACTACTGGTTGCTGAATATATTATTCTGCCAGAAGATAAGTACATTTAGTTAGTCCTAAAGTTTACTCAGTCAGATCGATAAGTTTGCTGCCTCATCATTGTAGGCAAATAGTTTGTGCTCAGCACACAAACTGAAAACAGATAAACTAAAGGTTCACACATAGCTCTGCGTACATCTGTACGCGTGTCCGTAGGCATGTACTGTACGTAGCCAGTTCATCCCCATACCTCAGCATACGTTCTCACGTTCATTCTCGCATTTTCGCACCAAATTCTTGACATCATTTGAGCAGCTGCAGCGCAGAGCGTTTACCTACGGGAAAAATTGAGGTTGCTGATTGTCATTTGTAGACATGCCTACTGATTTGATTGACAGATCGGGGGAGGCGCGAGCTGGCAGCTGCAGCCACAGCGGTGTTCTGTGTTTATATGTTATTTAAAAGTCCTAAAAAAATGGAGCGCTGGTCGTGCAGCCCACACATCAGACCAGCACACCAGAAAATCTGCAGAACCTCCCGCAGCCACGATGGACCCGAGTTTAATTCGCTCGTGACAAATTTGTTCATTTCTCATCATTTCAGTCATGGAGTCGACGGAAGAGAAATCAATCACTGACTTTTGGCAAAAAAACTAAAGAAAAAGCCAGATCAGGGATGAAAAAGGGGGATTTATTACATTTGTGTCGCATACAAAACAGTCCGGCACCGGACTGCTATGTTCCAGGGACCCCCGAAACACAAATATTACCATCAAAATAGATAAGCACACATAGTTTTACACCCCGAACCCAACCGTCTTGGTCCCGTTGCTCAACGTGGCCCCTGAAAAAAGATGGCCCCGTAGGGGTCCCAGGCCCCTGGCTCTGACATATGTTAAAGAGGGCCCCGAGACGTGAAGATCCATGTATGCTTGGTGGAAATCGGACCGACGGTTCAAAAAATGTCAACCCTAGATTTTTAGGGTTTTTCTAGCTTTTGGGGGGCCGCTACGGGGGACCCAAGGGCCCGAGGCGCACGGGACCAAGTCCCCCGCGTTCGTCTTGAGCCCGAGATCAACATACTCAAAAATCAACCTCCTAGCACTTTTCTAAAAAAAATGAATTGGGATAGTCATCAGAACATTGCAAAACACTCTGTTGGAATTCGAACCTTACCCCATTTGTGACCACAGGCTGGAAACATGAAAAAACAGTTATGAAAAAAAAGACAAGATGGATGTGTTCCACCCTCCCCCCAATGTTGACACCTCAAATCTGGGGTCCCTAACCGCTTTCGGCCCCGAGTTAGGAACTTAAACACTTTTGGCCCCCAAAAACTGCCTTTTCTGAACATATTTTGTAAATTTGGACCCCTTCCCGTGCACGTACGTGCACAAAACTTTCACACTCTTTTAGGGCTTACTCCATATACATGTGATTCAAATCTGGATTATCCAGGACTTCGGGGTCCTGAGTTATGAATTTTCTTCTTTAACCCTATTTTTCACAAAAAATACACCTGACTGGCATTTGCAGGGTTGTTTGGGGGTCTTACCATAGGCGTAATTTACACGGGGGTTAGGGGGGTTTTGACCCCCCCAATAATTTGATCCGGTCATTTAACCCCCCCAATAAAATGAAATCATTTCGTCATTATACATATCTTACATCAATAATTGATTTTCTTTATTCATTCAAATTTTTTAGTAAAATTGCTGCATGTTTTTAACAAACTCCCTGAGGACTGACCCCCTCCCCTGCAAATAATTTGGTATCACCCATCTCACCGGCTACAGGAAGTCACGTGAGTCACGGAGCTGCTCATGAAGTTGCCCAGAAGTTTCTACATGCATGTGTTCGAAAAAGGCCTCCTTTGGTCGGACTGACTCTGTCGCTGCCCGCCCCTTGCTATGGATGTAGCTGCTATTAGCTGTGAGGTTCGCTGTTTTTGTTTGCAAGATACCACTCATAAACCACACCGCGGATTTTTAAATCAAGCTGATTTCACATTTGGTTCAGCTCAGGAGCCCATCTGCTGTAGTGAGGTAAGAAATATATTTTTTAAGCGTTTATTTAACTAAATTTAAAGAAACAAAGCTCCGGTTTGACCCGCCTGGCGCCTGCATAAAATTCAGCGAACTTTTTTTTTTTTAAATCCAGCTGATTTGAACATTTCGTCAAACTCAGGAGTACGTCTACTATCACCCATAAGTCAGCGAAGAAATACTGTATATTTTTAAGCGTTTATTTAGCTAAATTTAAAGAAAGAAAGCGTCCGGTTTGACCCGCCTGGCGCCTGCATAAAAATCAGCGAACTTTTTTTTTTAAATCCAGCCGATTTGAACATTTAGTTAAACTCAAGAACACGTCTTCTATAAAGTCAGCTTAGTAATATATTTTTTCTCGCAAAGAAATAATTGTTTTTACCGTGTTTCTTTGTGAAGTTCTTCGTACTAGCTGGGTCCTGTCGCCGCCATCTTGATCAGGACAAAGCTGACGCGTCGCGTGGAGATGACGCGTATACAGCAAGAGAAATTGAATATGATGTCCCATTAAGTAAAGCAGAAATAAAAATAATTGTTAAAGATAAAATAAATGATATGTGGCAGGAGAGGTGGGATTTAGAGGAAAGAGGAAGACATTTACATAACATACAGAAGGAGGTACTCCTAAGTGACGATAGTAGTTTAATGTCTAGGAGAGAGGAAGTATGGATTAAGTTGAGGATTGGGCACACTACATTAAATAGTGGTCTAAAGATAATAGGAAAACATCCATCAGGTGACTGCTCTAATTGTGGGGTACTGGAAGGAGTGGAACATGTGTTGATTTATTGTAAGAAATATAATAAAGAGAGGAAGGCACTGGAAAGGGTAATGGGGAGTTCGGTGACAATGGTTACTTTATTGAAGAAAAATCAGTCACAGGTTATAACTAAAGCATTTGTTAAATATTTGAAAGTTACAAAATTAGCTGAAAGGATTTAATTTTATTTTAATTAATTAATTAATTTATTTATTTATTTTTTGTTGAAAGTAGACTCTTGAATTACATCTCCGTCCAGTTGATGGCGGTAATGCACTGAGTTTGTAAACTGCCAGTAAACACCATCGAAGAAGAAGAAGAAGAGATGACGCGTATTAAACACTGAAGCGTATAGTGTACAATTTTTTCGTGTTTATTGTTAATCACAACCCCCCCAATGTTAGACCTAAAGTTACGCCCCTGGGTCTTACGGTGCACGTAGGAAGGCCAAATTTTCAGGGTAGATGCGGCCTATCCTGATCTACATCTCCAGCAAATTTGGTGCAGTTCCTTGCTTCCTTCAGGGAGATACAGGCTGCAGAAGGTGTAAAAAAACGGGTGGGAATTGTCCACAGGCCTCCGTTTGTTCAAAAGTTAATTAAGGTACCTTAACTTTGACCTAGCACCACCAAATTCACAGGATCTCTTAAGCACAAGCCTTTCTACCAGATTCTATAGTTATGTGGCTCTGGTCTATTCCTGTGGCCCGTGGCAGCCCCATGAACACAGACCTAAACGCAATGTAAGTCAATGGGCAATGTAAGTCAATGGGCAATGTAAGTCAATGGGCCTACAGCTCCAAGTTTGCGGGTTAATTGTGGGGCAGAGGAAGGGGTCATCAAGACGAGCTCATTCTTAAACTACACCACTCTGTTTATGCAGTCCAGTGCAGCGAGGACTGTCCAGACTTATACATTGGAGAAACGAAACAGCCCATCCACAGAAGAATGTCTCAACATAGGAGAGCCTCCTCCTCTGGACAAAACTCAGCTGTTCACCTCCACCTCACAGACTAGGGACACTCTTTTGAGGACCAAAATGTACATATTCTGGACCGAGAACACAGGTGGTTTGAGAGAGGTGTGAAGGAGGCGATTTATGTAAAAAGAGAGAAACCATCGTTAAACAGAGGAGGAGGTCTAAGATTTCAACTTTCAAAAACTTATGGCGCGGCCCTGGGTCTGGTTCCCAGGCGTCTCACACCTGATGAGAACAGAGGAGCTTTGTTTGTGAATTAGACCAACAAAGACTTTGACAGGTCCCTGCTATCAATGGGTGAAGTGTGACTTGTCATTTCACATACAGTAGGATGTGTGTGTGTGTTCTGTAAGCTCTGTTTTCACACACTGAACTTTGAATGGGTCACAGGTACGTGTTATCCCAAGTATGTGGGGGTGTTAGTTTCCAATTTAAATATGTTGGTGCGTGTCAATGGCTTGTCCTGTTATAACTGCTTCCCCTGACTGTCTGCTAAACTCAATTGATAAAGCTTTTCGGATGAGAAGCGAAACGTCTTGTTTGTTACAAATAAAGTCCAGTTGTTCTGTATTGAACGCCTTTTTTGATTTTATCATGTCCTGGACGACTGAGAATCTTCACCAGCATATGACTAATTAATCTTTGGCACAAGCCATTCTCTTCAAGGCAATGATCCGGTTTCGGACGTAATTTTTTACCCCAGTCCAGTTTCTGTCCTTGAGTGCATTTGGTTCTGCCTTGATGCACTGAAGGCAGTGTATTTTCTGAGGTACCTTGCATGTGTGGATGAAATTCATCATGTGTCTTTCAACTGCACAAACCTCTGTGTCTTCACACTTACATTTAGCATTCCCCCGGTTGCCTGTGATGAACAAATGTAAAGACCATAATATTAAAAAAATTCATCCATCCATCCATCCATTTTCTTCCGCTTATCCGGTGTCGGGTCACGGGGGTAGCAGCCTAAGTAGGGAGGCCTAGACTTCTCTCTCCCCAGCCACTTGGAGCAGCTCCTCTGGGGGAAGCCCAAGGCGTTCCCAGGCCAGCCAAGAAACATAGTCCCTCCAGCGTGTCCTGGGTCTTCCTCTGGGTCTCCTCCCGGTGGGACATGCCCGAAACACCTCACCAGGGAGGCGTCCAGGAGGCATCCTAACCAGATGCCCGAGCCACCTCAACTGGCTCCTCTCGATGTGGAGAAGCAACGGCTCTACTCCGAGTCCCTACCGGATGACTGAGCTTCTCACCCTATCTCTAAGGGAGAGTCTAGACACCCTGCGGAGAATAATAATAATAATAATAATAATAATAAATTCAATTTATACCGCACTTTTCATTAATAAAAATCTCAAAGTGCTACAACAATAAAAACAAGTGATAAAATCAAATAAAATCAATAATGGTATTAACTAAGATTAAAAACAGAATCCTGTGGAGGCAGAATAGGCCTGCTTAAAAAATAAATAAATAAATAAATAAAACAAGTGATAAAATCAAGTAAAATCAATAATACTATCAACCAAGATCAAAGATAAAATCATGCGGGGGCAGAATAGGCTTGCTTAAAAAGAAAAGTCTTTAAACCGCTCAAGAAAAGGGTGGAGAAAACTCATTTCAGCCGCTTGTATCCGAGATCTCGTTCTTTCGGTCACAACCCAAAGCTCATGACCATAGATGAGGGTGGGAACGTAGATCGATCGGTAAATTGAGAGCTTTGCCTTTTGACTCAGCTCTCTCTTCACCACGACAGACCGGTACAGCGCCCGCTTCACTGCGGATGCTGCACCTATCCGCCTATCGATCTCACGCTCCAGTTTTCCCTCATTCGTGAACAAGACCCCGAGATACTTAAACTCCTCCACTTGGGGCAGGACCTCCTCCCCGACCCGGAGAGGGCATGCTACCCTTTTCCGGCTCAAGACCATGGCCTCGGATTTGGAGGAACTGATCCTCATCCCGGCCGCATCACACTCGGCTGCAAACCGCTCCAGCGAAAGCTGTAGATCACGATCTGATGAAGCCAATAGGACCACATCATCTGCAAAAAACAGAGAAGCGATTCTAACGCCAAAAATACACTACATGCGTTCCGGCTCCGCCCCGCTCCGGTCCGACCTCCGCAGCAAATACGCACCCATTATAATCAATGACAGAATTTACACTGGCTCCGCACGGCGGCGGCGAGCTGCGGAGAGCGGACGGCAGTCCGTCAAAATTAGAAATTTTTCTATTTCTGCCGGATGCCGGAGCTGTGCCGGAGTCAACTTTTGAAGATTACGTCGCACCAACAGGAAAAGGAACGAGCACAACTTCCGTATTTACAAAATAAAATCACCACGGGCGGACTAATCCTAGCTCTATACGGATTTATTTGTACAAAAATGCTGTCAAACTATCATTTATGACTACGCCTACAAACGCAATACAAGAAATAAATAAATAAAAGTATTTTATTCTGAAATGTAATAATAATAATAATAATTAATTCAATTTATAACGCACTTTTCATTACTGAAAATCTCAAAGTGCTACACATATATTGAATGCTACACACATTCATAAACCGGTGGCGGCAGACTACCATGCAAGGTGCTTTCCAGTCCTACCGGGAGCAACTCAGGGTTAAGTGTCTTGCCCAAGGACACAACGACACATGGTGCGGGTCCCGGGAGTCGAACCGCCAACTTTCCGATTGGGGAGACGACTGCCATTACCACTACGCCACGGCCGCCCTAAATCACTTCCTGTTGCTCAAACCATGTCCTGTCGCTCATTTACGAGAGAAGTTCAAGGCAGCAGTCTCTACTGTTGTTCTCCTTCTTCCACCGAATGAATTGTTTTGTTCTGACTTACTTATTTATCACTTGATTTATCGCGCGATCTCGCAATTCCTGCTCATGCGTCTCGGAGCAGCGCATCCAGCTGAGCTGAGCGGAGGTAGTGGAAACTGGACTCGCTCAGCTGCGACCTGCGGAGCGGAGCCGGACCGCATGTAGTGTATTTTTGGGGTAAGGCCACCAAAACGGATCCTCTCAACACCTTGGCTGCGCCTAGAAGTTCTGTCCATAAAAGTTATGAACAGAATCGTTGACAAAGGGCAACCTTGGCGGAGTCCAACTCTCACTGGAAACGAGCCTGACTTACTACCGGCAATGCGGACCAAGCTCTGACACCGGTCGTACAGGGACCTAACAGCCCATATCAATGGGCCTGGTACCCCATACTCCCGGAGTACCCCCACAGAACCCCCCGAGGGACGCGGTCGAATGCCTTCTCCAAGTCCACAAAGCACATGTAAACTGGTTGGGCAAACTCCCACGCACCCTCCAGGACCCTGCTGAGGGTGTAGAGCTGGTCCAGTGTTCCACGACCAGGACGAAAACCACACTGCTCCTCCTGAATCCGAGGTTCGACTATCCGACGGACCCTCCTCTCCAGAACCCCTGAATAGACCTTACCAGGGAGGCTTAAGAGTGTGATCCCCCTATAGTTGGAACACACCCTACGGTCCCCCTTTTTGAATAGGGGAACCACCACCCCAGTCTGCCAATCCAAGGGAACTGCCCCCGATGTCCACGCGATATTGCAGAGTCGCGTAAGCCAACACAACCCCACAACATCCAGAGCCCTAAGGAACTCAGGGCGAATCTCATCCACCCCCGGAGCCCTGCCACCGCAGAGCTTTTTAACCACCTCGGTGACCTCAGCACCAGAGATTGGAGAGCCCGACCCAAAGTCCCCAGGCTCCGCTTCCTCAGTGGAAGACGTGCCAGTAGGATTGAGGAGGTCTTCGAAGTATTCCGCCCACCGACTCACAACATCCCGAGTTGAGGTCAACAGCACGCCATCCCCACCATAAATGGTGTTGGTCGCATACCGCTTTTCCCCCCCTGAGACGCCGGATGGTGGACCAGAATCGCCTCTAAAAAACTAAAATGATGAACAATGTATATGAGCGGATCAAAACAAATCACATCATGTTAAAGGCGAGAGAATAGAAGTGGGTTTTTAAACGAGACTTAAATACTGGGAGTGAGGGAGCCTGCCTGACACTCAGTGGCAACTCATTCCACAGTCTTGGACTCGCAACTGAGAAGGCCCTGTCACCTCTGAGCTTCCGGCGAGTATCTGGGATTGAGAGAAGCATCTGGTCTGCTGACCTCAGAGAGCGCAGTGGGACGTAAGGCTGCAGAAGGTCAGTGAGATAAGGTGGAGCTGACTTGTTCAGAGATTTAAAGTTCAGAGATTTAAAGACATACAGGAGTATTTTATACTGGATCCAAAGGTGAATGGGTAGCCAGTGCAGCGTTTCCCCTAGTTAACTTGCCATGGCGGGGTGCTCATCTCATCCATGATTTTTCTTGATGGGAAGGGACGGAGACATGTCTGAGCAAAGCTTGTACCAACAGTTTTTGAGCAGGGGCGGGGGGCATTCAGCATGAGGGAAGAAGCACCTTTAGCTTTTTAGCTAGAGAGCCTGTATTTCGTGCTGCTAGCTTAGTGCTATGTCAGTGCCAGGTGGGAGGTGGGGGGCAAGTTCACTTTGGTAGGCGGGGTGCTCAGTTATGTTGACGGGGTGGGGCACCCCGCTTGTATAATGGTAGGGGAAACACTGCAGTGCAAGGAGGCCAACACTGGTGTGATGTGCTCTCTATGGCCTGTACCAGTTAAGAATTGGGCTGCAGCATTCTGGACCAGCTGTAGCCGTGCAATGGAGGACTGACTGATTCCGAACAGAAGTGAATTGCAGTAATCGAGCCTCGATGTTATGAAAGCATGGATTACTGTCTCCAGGTTCTTTTTGGATAGTATGGGCTTCAGCTTAGACAGTCGCCTCAGCTGAAAAAAGCAGGATTTAACAATCATGTTTACCTGACTGTTAAGTTTCAGGGAAGGGTCCATTGTCACCCCCAGATTAGTGACCTTTTGTTTTTCTAGTGGGGCTAGGGAAAGAAGGTCAATGTCGTGGTTCGAGAGTGAGCTGTTGGGATGGAACAACATGACTTCAGACTTTTTCTCATTGAAACTTAAGAAGTTTGAGGCCATCTAATCATGGATGTCAGCCAGGCAGTCAAGAAGGGGTTGAATAGAGCTAGAGCCTCTGTGCCTCAGGGGAAAGTAAATTTGACAATTATCGGCGTAAAAATGAAAGGCTATTTTGTGTTTGCGGAAAATAGCACCTAGTGGCAGCAGGTATAATGAGAAGAGAAGGGGGCGGAGGATGGACCCTTGCGGTATCCCCCACTGAAGCGCTGTAGATGCTGAACTGAACTCATATACGCCGAAGCGTGTTATTTATGGATTTTTCCCCATATTTTTAGACCCATTTTTGGCTCTGATATCGCAGTTTTTCATTTTGGGCAAAGAAATGGTGCAGTACCACTCTTGTCCACTAGGGGGACACTTCCAGACCGTTTCTAGCTCATGTGTCCGAAAAAAGCCTCCTCTGGTCGGACTGACTCTGTCGCTGCCCGCCTCCTGCTCTGGATGTAGCTGCTATTAGCTGTGAGGTTAGCTGATTTTTTTTTTTGCAAGATAACTCATAAACCACGCCGCGGATTTTCTTGAAACTTACAGAGCGTAATTTGGTGGTCATTTACAAACTGTTAGCTGAAGAAGATATTTAGAGCTAAAAAAAAGTCGCTCTTTTAGCTGTTAGCACTTAGCTAACGTGAACAGATACCTACTGTTTAGATAAACAGCTCTTAAACCACTCGGGTATTTTTTAGGCTTACAGAGTGTAATTATATGGGTGTAATTTACAAGCTGTTGACCTGTATAAGACATTTGAGATCAAATTTGATTTATTTATAATTTATTTTGGTAGCGCACGAGACGTGTTTTGGAAGAAGTCAAACTGAAACAATTTAAATCTAGCAGATTTGAACATTTCGTGAATTGATTAAGGAACTGTTAAGCTCAGGAACCCTTGTGCTATAATGTCAGCTAAGAAATATATTTTTTCTCAGCAAAGAAATAATAGTTTTTACCGTGTTTTCTTGTAAATTCCTTCGTGCCGGCTCGCTTCTGTGGCAGCCATTTTCAGCAGGGCAAATGAGGCGCTGACGCGTCGCGTAGCGGTGACGCATAATAGACGCGTGTTATGCGCCGAAGCGTGTTGTTTACGGATTTTCCAATATATTGACAATAATTGGACAAAGCGTGTTATACACAGGAGCGTGTTATAATCCGACGAATACGGTACATTCTGGTCTTCAAAAGAGTGTCCCTTGTCTGTGAGGTGGAGGTGAACAGCTGAGTTTTGTCCAGAGGAGGTGGCTCTCCTGTGTTGGGACATTCTTCTGTGAATGGGCTGCTTAGTTTCTCCAATGTAGAGGTCTGGACAGTCCTCGCTGCACTGGACTGCGTACACTACACCGGATGGGAAGCGGAACATTTTCTGTTACAAATAAAGTCCAGTTGTTTCTGTATTGAACGCTTTTTTTGATTTTACGTCTTGGACGACTGAGAATCTTCACCAGCTGACTGAACATTGTTGGATCAGAGCAAGGTCATTTCCCCACACCAGTGTACAAGCTGCACTACCTTTTCCATACATACAGACATCCACAAAAGTTGTATCGTCTTGTTGTCATACTTGATAATGTGTTTGGTTGTTGGGGGACGTTCAAGTAAACTTCAAACACGACCATAGAGGAGCTATAGCTCATACTGAAAACTCAGACTTTCCTTCTCACACACTGACTGGTTTGTCAGAGAGGAAGTCGAGGATCAAATTTTACAGGCCCAGAAAGAGAGTGCGTAAGCTTTTATTTTTATTGTGCAGCAAGATTATTATTTATTTTTATTTTTCAAATTTGTGCATTGTTGTGCTTACATTTTGTGTTATTTTTCATTTTTATCAGGAACTTGAAGAGATTCGCAGGTCTGGAATGAAAAACTTCAGAAACATTCAAGTTGAGGAATCAAACCTTTTGTCATGGCAGGGTCTCATTGTTCCTGTGAGTAACTTTTCTTTACTGGCTTTCCTTCACTATCTTGTTTTTTTTATTTTTTTTTTACCTCTGACCTTATTGTTGACTTTCAGGACAACCCCCCATATGACAAAGGTGCGTTCAGGATTGAAATAATTTTCCCCACTGAGTACCCTTTCAAGCCTCCAAAAATCACATTCAAGACAAAGATCTACCACCCCAACATTGATGAAAAGGGTCAGGTGTGTCTGCCTGTTATCAGTGCAGAGAACTGGAAGCCCGCTACCAAAACTGACCAAGGTATGTGGCCTTGCGGGTGGGCGGCGGTGGTGATCCTTTAAAACTGAGTGTGCAGGGCAGTGGTCCCCAACCTTTTTTGCACCACGGACCAGTTTAATGTCGGACTATATTTTCACGGAGCGAGGTGTGGTGGGGTTGGTTGGGGAGGGGGAGTCTGAATGTCTTACCCCAGAGAATTTTGGATAAAATACATGCCATTTCTGCAAAGGTTTATTACAGTAGACTAACATGAAACAAAAGATGCAAACTCATTATTGAAATGAATGAATAGACAAGTTTCACTTTTTGAATGGAATTACTGAAATAAATCAACTTTTTCCACAATATTCTAATTTTTTGACCAGCACCTGTATTTCAAATGTACTTTTAATCACTTTATGTGTGATTTATAAGTTGTTTAAGTGCAAGATCATTTCTCATTTAATGAGTATATCCCACACCGGGGTCAGCTGTGCCTCATGCTCCTCCCTGCTCTGCAGTGATTCACATATCAGATTGTACACAAAAGAGCAGGAACTTATGCATAGTGCAAAACTTTAATAATTATACAGTATTTGTGTTTTTTAATAAAATTGCCCATGACTTTGACATTTTAGGGCAGAGATTATTTTAAAGAGCAGAAGCAGAAATGCGAAGGAACAGCTCTGATGTGATATTAGGAAGCTTTGTTTAAAATTATAGTTTGTCAGGTGGGTTGAAAAATATGCAGTGTAATCATTCAAATGCGCAGACACGACTGCACGCCTCCTCCTTCCTGTCTGCTCCGGACCACGCAGCTAAATGACTCCACCCGAAAGGGCAATGTAGAACCAATCTGCGCTTGTGTCTGACAGAAATGGAAACTTACCACTTGTGTATGTTGACCTGTGTCAAGAGTGAGTCATTGACAGACGTGGTGGAGATAATCCGGTGATTTTTGAAAATAAAAGTTTTTTTTTTCCCCTGTGCGGCCCGGTACAAGTTGACCCACGGCCCGGTACCGGTCCACGGCCCGGTGGTTGGGGACCACTGGTGTAGTGCTCAGAAACACAGAGTTGTAGAATAAGTTACAATAAAACTCGGTTACACAAAATAAAGTCTGTATTTTTCTTAACAATGGCTCAGTTGTTTGAGCTGCTGCCTATTGGTGGGAAGGTTGCCGATTCAAATCCCAGCAAGAGGCCTTTCTGCGTGGGGTTTGCATGTTCTCTCCATGCATGCGTGGGTTTTCTCCGGGCACTCCGGTTTCCTCCCACAGACCCAAAACATGCATGTTAGACTGATTGGTAACACTAAATTGTCCCTAGGTGAGAGAATGGT
>JBBPBX010058568.1:0-22057 GCA_038048925.1 Garcialebias charrua
TATGATAAAGCCTCCAAAAGGCCACTTCTTTGGGGGGAATAAAAATAAAAATAAAAATAAAAAAAATAAAAAAAAAAAATAATAAACACTACAATTACAATAGGTCCTTGCAGCGCTTCGCTGCTTCGGGCCTAATAATAATAATAAACACTACAATTACAATAGGTCCTTGCAGCGCTTCGCTGCTTCGGGCCTAATTAAAGCTGCAAGCAGCATTGAGGCCCGAAGCAGCTTAGCACTGCTCGGACCTTATTGAGGCGACCACGCGAGCTCCAGCTCGTCCGCTCGGTCGCCATTTCGAAGTCTCTCGTGTCTACTCCGCACCAGAGGTGCACACACACAATAAATCTGGTTCAGATCGGATGATGTCTCACTGAGATATAACAGTTTGAATAATCTAGGGGGCGTTCTGGAGTCACATGTTAAACCACAATATCAATGTGTCCACAAGGGCTCACTGATGATGCACAATAAATCTGGTTCAGATCGGATGATGTATCACTGAGATATAACAGTTTGAATAATCTAGGGGGCGCTCTGGAGTCATATGTTAGCCCACCATATCAATGTGTCCACAAGGGCTCACTGATGATGCACAATAAATCTGGTTCAGATCGGATGATGTATCACTGAGATATAACTATATAAATAATGTAGGGGGCGCACTTGAGTCAAATGTTAGCCCACCATATCAATGTGTCCACAAGGGCTCACTGATGATGCACAATAAATCTGGTTCAGATCGGATGATGTATCACTGAGATATAACTATAGAAATAATGTAGGGGGCGCACTTGAGTCAAATGTTAGCCCACAATATCAATGTGTCCACAAGGGCTCACTGATGATACACAATAAATCTGGTTCAGATCGGATGATGTATCACTGAGATATAACTGTAGTAATAATATAGGGGGCGCTATGGAGTAAAAATTTACATAACATTATCAATGTGTGTCGAAGTGTTCACTGATAAAGCACAATAAATCTCGTGCAGATCGGATAATGTATCACTGAGATATAACTGTAGTAATAATATAGGGGGCGCTATGGAGTAAAAATTTACATAACATTATCAATGTGTGTCAAAGTGTTCACTGATGATGCACAATAAATCTGGTTCAGATCGGATGATGTATCACTGAGATATAACTATAGAAATAATGTAGGGGGCGCACTTGAGTCAAATGTTAGCCTACCATATCAATGTGTCCACAAGGGCTCACTGATGATGCACAATAAATCTGGTTCAGATCGGATGATGTATCACTGAGATATAACAGTTTGAATAATCTAGGGGGCGCTCTGGAGTCATATGTTAAACAACAATATCAATGTGTCCACAAGGGCTCACTGATTATGCACAATAAATCTGGTTCAGATCGAATGATGTATCACTGAGATATAACTATAGAAGTAATGTAGGGGGCGCACTTGAGTCAAATGTTAGCCCACCATATCAATGTGTCCACAAGGGCTCACTGATGATGCACAATAAATCTGGTTCAGATCGGATGATGTATCACTGAGATATAACTATAGAAGTAATGTAGGGGGCGCACTTGAGTCAAATGTTAGCCCACCATATCAATGTGTCCACAAGGGCTCACTGATGATGCACAATAAATCTGGTTCAGATCGGATGATGCATCACTGAGATATAACTATAGAAGTAATGTAGGGGGCGCACTTGAGTCAAATGTTAGCCCACCATATCAATGTGTCCACAAGGGCTCACTGATGATGCACAATAAATCTGGTTCAGATCGGATGATGCATCACTGAGATATAACTATAGAAATAATGTAGGGGGCGCACTTGAGTCAAATGTTAGCCCACCATATCAATGTGTCCACAAGGGCTCACTGATGATGCACAATAAATCTGGTTCAGATCGGATGATGTATCACTGAGATACAACAGTTTGAATAATCTAGGGGGCGCTATGGAGGCTATTTGCTAATTAGCATAAACACCTGTTCAAGGGGTGGGTAATGATCGATCATAATGATTTTGGTACTCCTCAGATCAAATCTGTGGAGTTTAGAACCAAACGTATGGTGACGGCGTTACGTCTTACTTCGCCACGTCACCACGCCCACTTGCTCCACCCAAAACGAACAGTGCTGGAAAGCTTGTTACACCAACATGTCTTCGGTGACTGGATACAATGTCACGCTGATTAGGTAACAGGGTCCGATATGGACCGTTCAACGTAAAACTTTACACTTCCTGTTGTCAGGGGGCGTGGCTTAAGTGATGTCATGATTTGACCATACAGTTTTGCAGGGGACCAGATGTGGGTCAATCACTGAAGGTTTGATGTATTAGACAGTTTTCGTGTAAGAGCTGTAAGCGTTTCGTTTTTCATGGCGAGATGTCCAACTTTGAGGTCTGGCCCCGCCCCTTCAGCATGCATGAAAACGCACAGTTTTGATAACATTTGTTCCCCCGTGCCTTATGAAGAAACTGACCAAGTTTGAACCAAATCGAGCGAAATTCATAGGAGTTCGTTCAAATGTGGAGGCTGTAAACGGCCAAAAAGGGGTGAAAATTTGGTCATCGTTCCAAAATGGCCGCCTTACCATTTATTGTACAACATTGGTGCCAGAGGGTTTTCTGTGCATCTTGGTGAGTTGGACAAGTGTACCAAATTTCATGATTCTACGTCAAACTAAGGTCAATGCGGAGGGTATTTTGAATATTTCTAGGGGGCGCTCTTGAGCCGTTTCTGTAGCAAATTGCTAATTAGCATAAACACCTGTTCAAGGGGTGGGCAATGATCGATCATACTGATACTGGTACTCCTCAAATCAAATCTGTGGATTTTAGATCCAAACGTATGGTGATGGCGTTACGTCTTACTTCGCCATGTCGCCACGCCCACTTGCTCCACCCAAAACGAACAGTGCTGGAAAGCTTGTTACACCAACATGTCTTTAGTCACTGGACACAATGTCACGCTGATTAGGTAACACGGGTCCGATATGGACCTTTCAAAGTAAAACTTTACACTTCCTGTTGTCAGGGGGCGTGGCTTAAGTGATGTCATGATTTGACCATTCAGTAATGCAGGGGACCGGATGTGCGTCAATCACTGAAGGTTTGATGTATTAGACTCTTTTCGTGTAAGAGCTGTAAGCGTTTCGTTTTTCATGGCGAGATGTCCAACTTTGATGTCTGGCCCCGCCCCTTCAGCATTCATGAAAACGCACAATTTTGATATTGTTTGTTCCCCCGTGCCTTATGAAGAAACTGGCCAAGTTTGAACCAAATCGAGCGAAATCCCTAGGAGGAGTTCGTTCAATTGCGGAGGCTGTAAACGGCCAAAAAGGTGTAAAAATTTGGTCATCATTCCAAAATGGCCGCCTTACCATTTATCGTACAACGTTGGTGCCAGAGGGTTTTCTGTGCATCTTGGTGAGTTGGACAAGTGTACCAAATTTCACGATTCTACGTCAAACTAAGTCAATGCGGAGGGTATTTTGAAATTTTCTAGGGGGCGCTCTTGAGCCGTTTCTGTGGCGATTTTTGCCACGCCCCCAAAATATGTAATTTTTCACCAGTCCTGACGAGTCCGCCAAATTTGGTGAGTTTTCATATATGATAAAGCCCCCAAAAAGCCACTTAAAGAGGGACTAGAATAAAAATAATAATAATTAAAGCTGCAAGCAGCATTGAGGCCCTCGCAGCTTAGCGCCGCTCCGACCTTATTGAGGCGACCGCGCGAGCTCCAGCTCGTCCGCTCGGTCGCCATTTCGAAGTCTCTCGTGTCTACTCCACCAGGGGTGCACACGCACAATAAATCTGGTTCAGATCAGATGATGTCTCACTGAGATATAACAGTTTGAATAATCTAGGGGGCGCTATGGAGTTATATGTTAAACCACAAAATCAATGTGTCCACAAGGGCTCACTGATGATGCACAATAAATCTGGTTCAGATCGGATGATGTATCACTAAGATATAACTATAGAAATAATGCAGGGGGCGCACTTGAGTTAAATGTTAGCCCACCATATCAATGTGTCCACAAGGGCTCACTGATGATGCACAATAAATCTGGTTCAGATCGGATGATGTATCACTGAGATATAACAGTTTGAATAATCTAGGGGGCGCTCTGGAGTCATATGTTAAACCACAATATCAATGTGTCCACAATGTCTCAATGATGATACACAATAAATCTGGTTCAGATCGGATGATGTATCACTGAGATATAACTATAGAAATAATGTAGGGGGCGCACTTGAGTCAAATGTTAGCCCACCTTATCAACGTGTCCACAAGGACTCACTGATGATACACAATAAATCTGATTCAGATCAGATGATGTCTCACTGAGATATAACAGTTTGAGTAATCTAGGGGGCGCTCTGGAGTCATATGTTAAACCACAATATCAATGTGTCCACAATGTCTCACTGATGATACACAATAAATCTGGTTCAGATCGGATGATGTATCACTGAGATATAACTGTAGTAATAATATAGGGGGCGCTATGGAGTAAAAATTTACATACCATTATCAATGTGTGTCGACGTGTTCACTGATAAAGCACAATAAATCTCGTACAGATCGGATAATGTATCACTGAGATATAACTGTAGTAATAATATAGGGGGCGCTATGGAGTAAAAATTTACATACCATTATCAATGTGTGTAGAAGTGTTCACTGATGAATCACAATAAATCTCGTGCAGATCGGATAATGTATCACTAAGATATAACTGTAGTAATAATATAGGGGGCGCTATGGAGTAAAAATTTACATACCATTATCAATGTGTGTCGAAGTGTTCACTGATAAAGCACAATAAATCTTGTGCAGATCGGATAATGTATCACTAAGATATAACTGTAGTAATAATACAGGGGGCGCTATGGAGTAAAAATTTACATAACATTATCAATGTGTGTCAAAGTGTTCACTGATGATGCACAATAAATCTGGTTCAGATCGGATGATGTATCACTGAGATATAACTATAGAAATAATGTAGGGGGCGCACTTGAGTCAAATGTTAGCCCACCTTATCAATGTGTCCACAAGGACTCACTGATGATGCACAATAAATCTGGTTCAGATCGGATGATGTCTCACTGAGATATAACAGTTTGAATAATCTAGGGGGCGCTCTGGAGTTACATGTTAAACCACAATATCAATGTGTCCACAAGGTCTCACTGATGATACACGATAAATCTGGTTCAGATCGGATGATGTATCACTGAGATATAACTATAGAAATAATGTAGGGGGCGCACTTGAGTCAAATGTTAGCCCACCATATCAATGTGTCCACAAGGGCTCACTGATGATGCACAATAAATCTGGTTCAGATCGGATGATGTCTCACTGAGATATAACAGTTTGAATAATCTAGGGGGCGCTCTGGAGTCATATGTTGAACCACAATATCAATGTGTCCACAAGGTCTCACTGATGATGCACAATAAATCTGGTTCAGATCGGATGATGTATCACTGAGATATAACTATAGAAGTAATGTAGGGGGCGCACTTGAGTCAAATGTTAGCCCACCATATCAATGTGTCCACAAGGGCTCACTGATGATGCACAATAAATCTGGTTCAGATCGGATGATGTATCACTGAGATATAACTATAGAAATAATGTAGGGGGCGCACTTGAGTCAAATGTTAGCCCACCATATCAATGTGTCCACAAGGGCTCACTGATGATGCACAATAAATCTGGTTCAGATCGGATGATGTATCACTGAGATATAACTATAGAAATAATGTAGGGGGCGCACTTGAGTCAAATGTTAGCCCACCATATCAATGTGTCCACAAGGGCTCACTGATGATGCACAATAAATCTGGTTCAGATCGGATGATGTATCACTGAGATACAACAGTTTGAATAATCTAGGGGGCGCTATGGAGGCTATTTGCTAATTAGCATAAACACCTGTTCAAGGGGTGGGTAATGATCGATCATAATGATTTTGGTACTCCTCAGATCAAATCTGTGGAGTTTAGAACCAAACGTATGGTGACGGCGTTACGTCTTACTTCGCCACGTCACCACGCCCACTTGCTCCACCCAAAACGAACAGTGCTGGAAAGCTTGTTACACCAACATGTCTTCGGTGACTGGATACAATGTCACGCTGATTAGGTAACAGGGGTCCGATATGGACCGTTCAACGTAAAACTTTACACTTCCTGTTGTCAGGGGGCGTGGCTTAAGTGATGTCATGATTTGACCATACAGTTTTGCAGGGGACCGGATGTGGGTCAATCACTGAAGGTTTGATGTATTAGACAGTTTTCGTGTAAGAGCTGTAAGCGTTTCGTTTTTCATGGCGAGATGTCCAACTTTGAGGTCTGGCCCCGCCCCTTCAGCATGCATGAAAACGCACAGTTTTGATAACATTTGTTCCCCCGTGCCTTATAAAGAAACTGGCCAAGTTTGAATCAAATCGAGCGAAATCCCTAGGAGGAGTTCGTTGAAATGCAGAGGCTGTAAACGGCCAAAAAGGGGTGAAAATTTGGTCATCGTTCCAAAATGGCCGCCTTACCATTTATCGTACAACATTGGTGCCAGAGGGTTTTCTGTGCATCTTGGTGAGTTGGACAAGTGTACCAAATTTCATGATTCTACGTCAAACTAAGGTCAATGCGGAGGGTATTTTGAATATTTCTAGGGGGCGCTCTTGAGCCGTTTCTGTAGCGATTTGCTAATTAGCATAAACACCTGTTCAAGGGGTGGGCAATGATCGATCATACTGATTTTGGTACTCCTCGGATCAAATCTGTGGATTTTAGAACCAAACGTATGGTGATGGCGTTATGTCTTACTTCGCCACGTCGCCACGCCCACATGCTCCACCAAAAACGAACAGTATTGGAATGCTTGTTACACCAACATGTCTTCGGTCACTGGACACAATGCCACGCTGATTAGGTAACAGGGGTCCGATATGGACCGTTCAACGTAAAACTTTACACTTCCTGTTGTCAGGGGGCGTGGCTTAAGTGATGTCATGATTTGACCATACAGTTTTGCGGGGGACCGGATGTGGGTCAATAACTGAAGGTTTGATGTATTAGACTTTTTTCGTGTAAGAGCTGTAAGCGTTTCGTTTTTCATGGCGAGATGTCCAACTTTGACGTCTGGCCCCGCCCCTTCAGCATTCATGAAAACGCACAATTTTGATATCGTTTGTTCCCCCGTGCCTTATGAAGAAACTGGCCAAGTTTGAACCAAATCGAGCGAAATCCCTAGGAGGAGTTCGTTCAAATGCGGAGGCTGTAAACGGCCAAAAAGGTGTAAAAATTTGGTCATCGATCCAAAATGGCCGCCTTACCATTTATCGTACAACGTTGGTGCCAGAGGGTTTTCTGTGCTTCTTGGTGAGTTGGACAAGTGTACCAAATTTCATGATTCTACGTCAAACTAAGGTCAATGCGGAGGGTATTTTGAAAATTTCTAGGGGGCGCTCTTGAGCCGTTTCTGTGGCGATTTTTGCCACGCCCCCAAAATACGTAATTTTTCACCAGTCCTGACGAGTCCGCCAAATTTGGTGAGTTTTCGTATATGATAAAGCCCCCAAAAGGCCACTTAAAGAGGGACTAGAATAAAAAAAAAAAAAATAATAATAATAAACACTACAATTACAATAGGTCCTTGCAGCGCTTCGCTGCTTCGGGCCTAATAAACACTACAATTACAATAGGTCCTTGCAGCGCTTCGCTGCTTCGGGCCTAATAATAATGAAGAAATCGAGCGATTACAATAGGCCTTCAGCAGAGCTTCGCTGCTTCGGGCCTAATTAAAGCCGCAAGCGGCGTTGAGGCCCGAAGCAGCTTAGCGCCGCTCCGGCCTTATTGTGGTGAGCATGGGAACTCTAGCTAGTCCGCCCAGTCGCGATCATGGTGCGCATTTGCCAAATATTCAAAATCACATGCAAACTCCAGAGCTCTAGCATCGCCTGCTGGTCTTGTATTCGCCATGCTGCCACAACCACGCCCACATCCTCCAACAAAACCTTCAAGTGTTTTAAAACACATCAGATCAATGTATTATCTGTCTTCTAGCACAGGATCATCTTGACTATGTCAAGGGCGTGAGAGATAGAGTGGCTTTAAACCACCAGAAAGGTGTGAAATTTATGACCAAAACTACCTTTTGATCCAAAATGGCCGACTTCCTGTTGGTTTTGGACCAGGGTTCCAAGAGACTTTTTTGTAGGTCCTGACAATTTACACACGTATACCACGTTTCATAATTCTGGGATAAAGCATGGCTGGGGGCTGATTTTTAAACTAAATTCTAGGGGGCGCTCTGGAAGAATCAGGCCACGCCCACTACATATTGGACTGCAGTCCTGTCGAGGGATGGATAAATATAGATCTTAGTGAATTTGGTGCAGCTGGGAGCTTATATTAGGAAGTTATTTTAGCTTGATGTTTCATGGAGAATGGCCAGATTTGAGGCTTGGCCACGCCCACATGCTTTGACATAGAAAAATTCTTTTGATAACTTTTGACCTTCAATGCCTCAAGGTAGTGCTGACCGAGTTTGACGCCTGGATCTCGAAAGCTCTAGGACGAGTTCGCTCAGATATGACGTCAATGAAATAGACCAAATTGTGACTTTGACCTAAAATGGCCGACTTCCTGTTGGCTTTGGACCATTGCTCCAAGAGACTTTTTTGTAGCTCCTGATGAGATACACATGTGTACCAAGTTTCATTATTCTGGGATAAAGCATGGCTGGGGGCTGTTTTTTTAAATATTCTAGAGGGCGCTGTTGAGGAATTAGGCCACGCCCACCAAGTATTGCAATGGAATCCTGCAGGGGGGTGAACAAGGATCGATGTCAGTGAGTTTGGTGAAGCTGGGAGCTTATATTAGGAAGTTATTTTAGCTTGATGTTTCATGGAGAATGGCCAGATTTGAGGCTTGGCCACGCCCACATGCTTTGACATAGAAAAATTCTTTTGATAACTTTTGACCTTCAATGCCTCAAGATAGTGCTGACCGAGTTTGACGCCTGGATCTCGAAAGCTCTAGGACGAGTTCGCTCAGATATGACGTAAATGAAATAGACCAAATTGTGACTTTGACCTAAGGCCACGCCCACATGCTTTGACTTAGAAAAATTCTTTTGATAACTTTTGACCTTCAATGCCTCAAGATAGTGCTGACCGAGTTTGACGCCTGGATCTCGAAAGCTCTAGGACGAGTTCGCTCAGATATGACGTAATTGATGTTTCATGGAAAATGGCCAGATTTGAGGCTTGGCCACGCCCACATGCTTTGACATAGAAAAATTCTTTTGATAACTTTTGACCTTCAATGCCTCAAGATAGTGCTGACTGAGTTTGACCCCTGGATCTCGAAAGCTCTAGGACGAGTTCGCTCAGATATGACGTAAATGAAATAGACCAAATTTGACTTTGACCTAAGGCCACGCCCACATGCTTTGACTTAGAAAAATTCTTTTGATAACTTTTGACCTTCAATGCCTCAAGATAGTGCTGACCGAGTTTGACGCCTGGATCTCGAAAGCTCTAGGACGAGTTCGCTCAGATATGACGTAAATGAAATAGACCAAATTGTGACTTTGACCTAAAATGGCCGACTTCCTGTTGGCTTTGGACCATTGCTCCAAGAGACTTTTTTGTAGCTCCTGATGAGATACATATGTGTACCAAGTTTCATTATTCTAGGATAAAGCATGGTGTCAATAGACCTTTAAATGTCAAAGTTATAGCGTTTCGTTTGTTTCGGCGAGTACGCCAAGTTCACCGCTCCACCACGCCCCCTGAACATATACGAAAAGTCAATTTTTTTGATAACTTTTAAAGGCCCATGCCTTAACTGCATTCTGACCAAGTTTGAAGCCGATAGGTCGAACGCCTGAGAAGGAGTTCGTCAAAGTTCGACATGAGTAAAACTGAAAAATGACCAAAATTTGACCTTTGACCCAAAATGGCCGCCTACCTGTGCATTTTAGAGGGTACCTCCAATGTACTTTTTTTCTTGAATTGGGGAGATCTACATATGTACCGAGTTTCAGATCTGTACGACTTACGGTTTTCCCCAACTCACGTTAGGGGGCGCTGTTGAGCAGTTAGGCCACGCCCACTTGCGATTACACCAGATTCATAAAATTTTCGTTGGGGGACAATTTTGGGTGAAGTTTGGTGAGTTTTTGAATATGTTAAAGGCCCCAAACGGCCGCGCGAAGTGACGGAAAATAATAATAATAATAATGAAGAAATCGAGCGATTACAATAGGCCTTCAGCAGAGCTTCGCTGCTTCGGGCCTAATTAAAGCCGCAAGCGGCGTTGAGGCCCGAAGCAGCTTAGCGCCGCTCCGGCCTTATTGTGGTGAGCATGGGAACTCTAGCTAGTCCGCCCAGTCGCGATCATGGTGCGCATTTGCCAAATATTCAAAATCACATGCAAACTCCAGAGCTCTAGCATCGCCTGCTGGTCTTGTATTCGCCATGCTGCCACAACCACGCCCACATCCTCCAACAAAACCTTCAAGTGTTTTAAAACACATCAGATCAATGTATTATCTGTCTTCTAGCACAGGATCATCTTGACTATGTCAAGGGCGTGAGAGATAGAGTGGCTTTAAACCACCAGAAAGGTGTGAAATTTATGACCAAAACTACCTTTTGATCCAAAATGGCCGACTTCCTGTTGGTTTTGGACCAGGGTTCCAAGAGATTTTTTTGTAGGTCCTGACAATTTACACACGTATACCACGTTTCATAATTCTGGGATAAAGCATGGCTGGGGGCTGATTTTTAAACTAAATTCTAGGGGGCGCTCTGGAAGAATCAGGCCACGCCCACTACATATTGGACTGCAGTCCTGTCGAGGGATGGATAAATATAGATCTTAGTGAATTTGGTGCAGCTGGGAGCTTATATTAGGAAGTTATTTTAGCTTGATGTTTCATGGAGAATGGCCAGATTTGAGGCTTGGCCACGCCCACATGCTTTGACATAGAAAAATTATTTTGATAACTTTTGACCTTCAATGCCTCAAGGTAGTGCTGACCGAGTTTGACGCCTGGATCTCGAAAGCTCTAGGACGAGTTCGCTCAGATATGACGTCAATGAAATAGACCAAATTGTGACTTTGACCTAAAATGGCCGACTTCCTGTTGGCTTTGGACCATTGCTCCAAGAGACTTTTTTGTAGCTCCTGATGAGATACACATGTGTACCAAGTTTCATTATTCTGGGATAAAGCATGGCTGGGGGCTGTTTTTTTAAATATTCTAGAGGGTGCTGTTGAGGAATTAGGCCACGCCCACCAAGTATTGCAATGGAATCCTGCAGGGGGGTGAACAAGGATCGATGTCAGTGAGTTTGGTGAAGCTGGGAGCTTATATTAGGAAGTTATTTTAGCTTGATGTTTCATGGAGAATGGCCATATTTGAGGCTTGGCCACGCCCACATGCTTTGACATAGAAAAATTATTTTGATAACTTTTGACCTTCAATGCCTCAAGGTAGTGCTGACCGAGTTTGACGCCTGGATCTCGAAAGCTCTAGGACGAGTTCGCTCAGATATGACGTAAATGAAATAGACCAAATTGTGACTTTGACCTAAGGCCACGCCCACATGCTTTGTCATAGAAAAATTCTTTTGATAACTTTTGACCTTCAATGCCTCAAGATAGTGCTGACCGAGTTTGACGCCTGGATCTCGAAAGCTCTAGGACGAGTTCGCTCAGATATGACGTAAATGAAATAGACCAAATTGTGACTTTGACCTAAAATGGCCGACTTCCTGTTGGCTTTGGACCATTGCTCCAAGAGACTTTTTTGTAGCTCCTGATGAGATACACATGTGTACCAAGTTTCATTATTCTGGGATAAAGCATGGTGTCAATTGACCTTTAAATGACAAAGTTATAGCGTTTTGTTTGTTGCGGCGAGTACGCCAAGTTCACCGCTCCACCACGCCCCCTGAACATATACGAAAAGTCAATTTTATTGATAACTTTTAAAGGCCCATGCCTTAACTGCATTCTGACCAAGAATGAAGCCGATAGGTCGAACGCCTGAGAAGGAGTTCGTCAAAGTTCGACATGAGTAAAACTGAAAAATGACCAAAATTTGACCTTTGACCCAAAATGGCCGCCTACCTGTGCATTTTAGAGGGTACCTCCAATGTACTTTTTTTCTTGAATTGGGGAGATCTACATATGTACCGAGTTTCAGATCTGTACGACTTACGGTTTTCCCCAACTCACGTTAGGGGGCGCTGTTGAGCAGTTAGGCCACGCCCACTTGCGATTACACCAGAATCATAAAATTTTCGTTGGGGGACAATTTTGGGTGAAGTTTGGTGAGTTTTTGAATATGTTAAAGGCCCCAAACGGCCGCGCGAAGTGACGGAAGAATAATAATAATAATAATGAAGAAATCGAGCGATTACAATAGGCCTTCAGCAGAGCTTCGCTGCTTCGGGCCTAATAATAATGAAGAAATCCTGCGATTACAATAGGCCTTCAGCAGAGCTTCGCTGCTTCGGGCCTAATAATAATGAAGAAATCGAGCGATTACAATAGGCCTTCAGCAGAGCTTCGCTGCTTCGGGCCTAATTAAAGCTGCAAGCAGCATTGAGGCCCTCGCAGCTTAGCGCAGCTCCGGCCTTATAGAGCTTGGGCACTGACGTCATGACGAATGCGACGCCGCCATGTTTTAGGACATCCTTGACCAAAACAAACATGGCGTTAAACACCACACGAAGAACAAACATGGACCGCGAGAATGTCAAGATCAAGATTCGTTACTCCGACAAACTTAACAAAGAAGCGAAGCAGCGCTATCTTGTTAAAATTGATTCAATTGGGCTAGATCCAGATGAGCACAGTCAGTGGACCGGTGATTTCAACGAGCTACCGCAGCTCCCGACATGAGCTACCTTGTGTGCGGTCTGAGTGCCTACACATGTGAGCAGTTCAGGAATTATAAATCTCTGGAAAGTCATCTTCAGTTCACAAATGGATGGGTGCAGGACCTGCAGATTTCTCAAGTCAACGACCAAAAAACTGTTGTTCTCACGAAGGTAGGTGAACACACAGGGACGTTGACATGTCGCAGCTGCTGCCATTTTCTTCTCAAACTGCTGTGATGAGTTTTTAATTTTTGTCGATGCGTTTTGAGACAATTTTTAGAAAAACGGATCAAAGTAAATCACCCCGAGTTTTTCTAGTGACCCCTTAAAAAGATAAGCTGCCATGAAGAACATTATTTTATCTGCCCTTGTTCCAAAATTGATAATGATTTTGTTGAGGAGGTTTGTTTACAAAACAGATGTCCACAAAGTTTTTAAATTGTTCTAATGGGTTCTAACCCACCCATCTGCACATCCATCCACACATTCATCAATCCATCCACACATTCATCAATCCATCCACACATTCATCCATCCATCCACACATTCATCCAGCCATCCATCCATCCACACATTCATACATCCACACATTCATACATCCAGCCATCCATCCATCCACACATTCATCCATCCATCCACACATTCATCCAGCCATCCATCCATCCACACATTCATACATCCACACATTCATACATCCATCCAGCCATCCACACATTCATCCATCCATCCAATGTAATATTAATTTATACCTTTTCTGCTACTTTAGAACAGGCTATTTACCATAAGTTTTATTAGGTTTTTAGAATATACTGTATTTGTAACCTAACCTATGGAAAAAGTAGTGATGTGAAGGTAATGGATTTTACAATTTTATGTTGATTAATGTAGCAGAAATTTTCTATTTTTCCCCCTAGGTTCTGCACTCTCAGCGCCTGAATGAAGCACCACTCCAACCATGGGTGATTCTACGTTCCACGGGACAAGTAGACTGTGCACAGTCTAATGCCTCTGCTGTTATGTCCTCCAGTGTCACCAGACCAGCTCTGTCATCTGTGCGCAATGTGTGCTACCCCAGAAAAACAACAAGCACAGCTGCCATGAAATGGGGGGTCGATCATGAAGAGCAAGCAAGGGAAACGTATGTCAAACTGTCAGCATCGCAGCATGACACCTTCAACCTAGAAAAATGGATTTATAATAAATCCAGAATTTCCAGAGGTTGGTGCATCTCCAGATGGGATCATCCACTGCTCATGTTGTGAGAAAGGATGTCTGGAAATAAAATGCCCATTTAAGCACCGCGACAACTTCATCATGCAGGCCTGTGCAGATGACAGCAACTTTTGTCTTTATCAAAGTGATGGGAAATTAAACTTGAAGCTAACACACAAATACTACAGGCAGGTACAAATGCAGATGTTTGTGACCAAGTCAGCTTTTTGTGACTTTGTGGTGTGGTCACAGAAAGACTGTGTTGTTGTACGAGTATTTCCCAATGTGACCTTCTGGACCACCCTTTTGACAAAATCACAGGAGTTTTTTTTGAAGGTGTGTTTACCAGAACTTGTAGCATGTCACTATACCAGAGCGGCCGCCTCTACAACCTGTGATAATCCTTTATCAGAGCAACACTCATCTGGCCCAAAACGGAAAAAACAGAAAATAGCAAAAAAACGTTTGTGGTGCCTTTGCAAAGGTCCTGAGGAGAAGGATGACATGGTGGCCTGTGACAATGAGAACTGCAAAATCCAGTGGTTCCACTTGACATGCGTGGGGCTCACTCAGGCACCGTCGGAGACTGAGCCGTGGTTATGTGCCACATGCACAAAAATGTCTTGCTGAATCAGTTGTCACTGACAGCTAATTTCCTAGCTAGGTGCAGCATATGGAGGGAGGGATATGTTGAAGAATGAGGAAGTGGCAGCTAAGCACTGCTTTCTGACTTTATGCAGGTTTTTTATGCAATGATTACAATTTATTCTTTCTGTATGTGTTGTGTGTGTTATGTTTAATTTTGTGGACCACAAGTCTGTTGAATAAAGTTGATGATGATGAATAAGCAAAAGGTACTATTGCTAATTTGTTTTTTATTCTGACTCAGTGGTTCGGGAATCAGAATTTATTCTCAAAATTTTTGTTTGATATTTCATTGGTCCTAGTTCTCATTAGTTGCAAAGCATGCTTACATTTTCTAAAACTCACTTTGTTGTGCAAATATCAGATAAAATTGCACCTCTGAGAAGGGGCAGACTAAGAGTGGCTGCCCAAAATCAGACTCCATGAAGGAGCAGTTTCATCCATCTCTGATGTCTGGTTACGCAGATCTGGTGGTGTGGCAGGTGCAGTGTTGTCCTCTGTGGTTGATTTGTGTCTCTTGGTCCGACGGGCAAATCGGGCAGTGTTCATTGTTTTGACTTCGGTGTGCCCGAGATGTAAAGAGGGTACCCAGTCAGGATCACAATGTAGGAATTCATACGCTGGCTTGCCTAAGAAGAGATAAAAGAACTTGATTAGATGATCTAGCTAGCCAGCCAGCTAGCTGTTTGTAAACGATCCTGTGTTACATATGAGCAGTTAATAAGTGTAATATTATTTATTTAAACCTTACCTGTGTGGAAATGCTTCGAACACACAAACATGTGTCTGGAAATACTCCTGAAAGTGATGTTTGTTCGTTTAACAGGTCATGTCACCATGTCTCTGTTAGCTCAGCAACCTGTGTTCCTCTGTGTTGTTTTCATGCCGGAAAGATGAAAAAACGGACTCCATTTGCAATACGGCTCCCCCTGCGATCGTGAGAACGATTGTGACAGTTCACAACACAACAAGTAGTCATCAATTCAGCGTATTTCACGTAGGATAACACACTACAACTAACGCAAACCCTGGTCACGTCAGACTCCATGTCCTAAAGTCCCGTGATGCTTTGCGCGATCCAGGTCCGCTGACGTCACGATTCCAAGCTCTATTGCAGCGACCTCGTGAGCTCCAGCTGGTCCGCTCGGTCGCCACCTCAAACTCTCTCGTGCCCATCCAGCACCAGTTTGCCAAGAACAATTAGCGAACAACAACAATATATACGTGTTTAGAAGTGCTGACAGATGATACACAGTAAACGTGGAACAGATCACATGATCTAGCAATGAGATGTAACAGTTTGAAAAATAATGTATGGGGCACACTGGAGTCATCTGTTAAACCATAGTATCAAAGTGTGTAGAAGTGATCAGCCCTTTGTGAATAGCAAACAACCCTTTGGGTTGTTTTTACAATGGGTGCTAACGATCCATTGTTAAGATGATGGTCATCCATCATGTGAGCAACTGGTTTCAGCAGTCACCAGCAAACTGGTTGATCCACTTTGAGAGGGTGCTAAGACTGAGCTGAATATCAGACTTAGCTTTTTTAGAGTTTTCTACCTGGATTATTGAGCATGTATCAGGGGAAAATTAAACATGTTTTAAAATCAATTTTGGAGCATTTAGAATTGATTCTGAATCGCCAAGACAAAGAATCTAGATTTAAAAAAACGATTTTTTTCCCTTCATCCTTATTGACATATAACAGTTTGAATTATGTAGGTGGTGCACTGAAGTCAAAATTTACACAACAATATCAATGCGTTTAGAACTGCTCCCTGATGACGCAGAATAAATCTGGTACAGATCGAATGATGTATCACTGAGATCTAACAGTTTGAATAATCTAGGGGCGCTCTAGAGTCATATGTTAATCCACAATATCAATGTGTGTAGACGTGCTCACTGATGAAGTACAATAAATCTCGTGCAGATCGGATAATGTATCTCTGAGATATACCATACCATACCATACCATTTTATTTATAAAGCACTTTAAACAGGAACAAGTCCACACCAAAGTGCTGGACAAACAAACACGCAACAGGCAACACATACAATGAAGTACAACACGAAAAACATAAAAACATTGCAGATCATAAATCAAACGATCCAGTACAAATCAGCTGGCATTGAAAGCAATGGAGTAGTAGTGAGTTTTTAACCGGGATTTGAAAACCGAGAGGGAGGGGGCCTGTTTGATGAGCAGCGGTAACTCGTTCCAGAGTCTTGGGCCTGCTACAGAGAACGCCCTGTCACCCCTGCGCTTAAGGCGAGTTTCTGGAACTATCAAGAGCACCTGATCCTCTGACCTCAAAGCACGTGGAGGGACATATGGGTGTATCAGATCACCACGCTGAACAAGTTTCTGGTGTTATCTCACATGCTAACGGGTGATGCTAATGCTAAGCTAACTAGCATGCTAGGCTAACACCTTATTTTCCAACCAAACTTACACAGGTGACTCAACAGACCACGCTGAACAAGTTTCTGGTGTTATCTCACATGCTAACGTGTAATGCTAATGCTAAGCTAACTAGCATGCTAGGCTAACACCTTATTTTCCAACCAAACTTACACAGGTGACTCAACAGACCACGCTGAACAAGTTTCTGGTGTTATCTCACATGCTAACGGGTAATGCTAATGCTAAGCTAACTAGCATGCTAGGCTAACACCTTATTTTCCAACCAAACTTACACAGGTGACTCAACAGACCACGCTGAACAAGTTTCTGGTGTTATCTCACATGCTAACGGGTGATGCTAATGCTAAGCTAACTAGCATGCTAGGCTAACACCTTATTTTCCATTCAAACTTACACAGATGACTCAACAGACCACGCTGAACAAGTTTCTGGTGTTATCTCACATGCTAACGGGTGATGCTAATGCTAAGCTAACTAGCATGCTAAGCTAACACCTTATTTTCCAACCAAACTTACACAGGTGACTCAACAGACCACGCTGAACAAGTTTCTGGTGTTATCTCACATGCTAACGGGTAATGCTAATGCTAAGCTAACTAGCATGCTAGGCTAACACCTTATTTTCCAACCAAACTTACACAGGTGACTCAACAGACCACGCTGAACAAGTTTCTGGTGTTATCTCACATGCTAACGGGTGATGCTAATGCTAAGCTAACTAGCATGCTAGGCTAACACCTTATTTTTCAACCAAACTTACACAGATGACTCAACAGACCACGCTGAACAAGTTTCTGGTGTTATCTCACATGCTAACGGGTGATGCTAATGCTAAGCTAACTAGCATGCGCACTTGAGTCAAATGTTAGCCCACCATATCAATGTGTCCACAAGGGCTCACTGTTGATGCACAATAAATCTTGTACAGATCGGATAATGTATCACTGAGATATAACTGTAGTAATAATATAGGGGGCGCTGTGGAGTAAAAATTTACACAACATTATCAATGTGTGTAGAAGTGCTCACTGATGAACCACACTAAATCTCGTGCAGATCGGATAATGTATCACTAAGATATAACTGTAGTAATAATATAGGGGGCGCTATGGAGTAAAAATTTACATACTATTATCAATGTGTGTCGAAGTGTTCACTGATAAAGCACAATAAATCTCGTGCAGATCGGATAATGTATCACTAAGATATAACTGTAGTAATAATATAGGGGGCGCTATGGAGTAAAACTTTACATACCATTATCAATGTGTGTCGAAGTGTTCACTGATAAAGCACAATAAATCTGGTTCAGATCGGATGATGTATCACTGAGATATAACTATAGACATAATGTAGGGGGCGCACTTGAGTCAAATGTTAGCCCACCATATCAATGTGTCCACAAGGGCTCACTGATGATGCACAATAAATCTGGTTCAGATCGGATGATGTATCACTGAGATATAACTATAGAAGTAATGTAGGGGGCGCACTTGAGTCAAATGTTAGCCCACCATATCAATGTGTCCACAAGGGCTCACTGATGATGCACAATAAATCTGGTTCAGATCGGATGATGTATCACTGAGATATAACAGTTTGAATAATCTAGGGGGCGCTCTGGAGTCATATGTTAGCCCACCATATCAATGTGTCCACAAGGGCTCACTGATGATGCACAATAAATCTGGTTCAGATCGGATGATGTATCACTGAGATATAACTATAGAAATAATGTAGGGGGCGCACTTGAGTCAAATGTTAGCCCACCATATCAATGTGTCCACAAGGGCTCACTGATGATGCACAATAAATCTGGTTCAGATCGGATGATGTATCACTGAGATATAACTATAGAAATAATGTAGGGGGCGCACTTGAGTCAAATGTTAGCCCACCATATCAATGTGTCCACAAGGGCTCACTGATGATGCACAATAAATCTGGTTCAGATCGGATGATGTATCACTGAGATACAACAGTTTGAATAATCTAGGGGGCGCTATGGAGGCTATTTGCTAATTAGCATAAACACCTGTTCAAGGGGTGGGTAATGATCGATCATAATGATTTTGGTACTCCTCAGATCAAATCTGTGGAGTTTAGAACCAAACGTATGGTGACGGCGTTACGTCTTACTTCGCCACGTCACCACGCCCACTTGCTCCACCCAAAACGAACAGTGCTGGAAAGCTTGTTACACCAACATGTCTTCGGTGACTGGATACAATGTCACGCTGATTAGGTAACAGGGGTCCGATATGGACCGTTCAACGTAAAACTTTACACTTCCTGTTGTCAGGGGGCGTGGCTTAAGTGATGTCATGATTTGACCATACAGTTTTGCAGGGGACCGGATGTGGGTCAATCACTGAAGGTTTGATGTATTAGACAGTTTTCGTGTAAGAGCTGTAAGCGTTTCGTTTTTCATGGCGAGATGTCCAACTTTGAGGTCTGGCCCCGCCCCTTCAGCATGCATGAAAACGCACAGTTTTGATAACATTTGTTCCCCCGTGCCTTATAAAGAAACTGGCCAAGTTTGAATCAAATCGAGCGAAATCCCTAGGAGGAGTTCGTTGAAATGCAGAGGCTGTAAACGGCCAAAAAGGGGTGAAAATTTGGTCATCGTTCCAAAATGGCCGCCTTACCATTTATCGTACAACATTGGTGCCAGAGGGTTTTCTGTGCATCTTGGTGAGTTGGACAAGTGTACCAAATTTCATGATTCTACGTCAAACTAAGGTCAATGCGGAGGGTATTTTGAATATTTCTAGGGGGCGCTCTTGAGCCGTTTCTGTAGCGATTTGCTAATTAGCATAAACACCTGTTCAAGGGGTGGGCAATGATCGATCATACTGATTTTGGTACTCCTCGGATCAAATCTGTGGATTTTAGATCCAAACGTATGGTGATGGCGTTACGTCTTACTTCGCCATGTCGCCACGCCCACTTGCTCCACCCAAAACGAACAGTGCTGGAAAGCTTGTTACACCAACATGTCTTTAGTCACTGGACACAATGTCACGCTGATTAGGTAACACGGGTCCGATATGGACCTTTCAAAGTAAAACTTTACACTTCCTGTTGTCAGGGGGCGTGGCTTAAGTGATGTCATGATTTGACCATACAGTTTTGCAGGGGACCGGATGTGGGTCAATAACTGAAGGTTTGATGTATTAGACTCTTTTCGTGTAAGAGCTGTAAGCGTTTCGTTTTTCATGGCGAGATGTCCAACTTTGACGTCTGGCCCCGCCCCTTCAGCATTCATGAAAACGCACAATTTTGATATCGTTTGTTCCCCCGTGCCTTATGAAGAAACTGGCCAAGTTTGAACCAAATCGAGCGAAATTCATAGGAGGAGTTCGTTCAAATGCGGAGGCTGT
Source organism: Garcialebias charrua (assembly GCA_038048925.1). Taxonomy (NCBI): domain Eukaryota; kingdom Metazoa; phylum Chordata; class Actinopteri; order Cyprinodontiformes; family Rivulidae; genus Garcialebias; species Garcialebias charrua. Next base: position 20,585 of record JBBPBX010058568.1, read on the forward strand.
AAACGGCCAAAAAGGGGTGAAAATTTGGTCATCGTTCCAAAATGGCCGCCTTACCATTTATTGTACAACATTGGTGCCAGAGGGTTTTCTGTGCATCTTGGTGAGTTGGACAAGTGTACCAAATTTCATGATTCTACGTCAAACTAAGGTCAATGCGGAGGGTATTTTGAAAATTTCTAGGGGGCGCTCTTGAGCCGTTTCTGTGGCGATTTTTGCCACGCCCCCAAAATACGTAATTTTTCACCAGTCCTGACGAGTCCGCCAAATTTGGTGAGTTTTCGTATATGATAAAGCCCCCAAAAGGCCACTTAAAGAGGGACTAGAATAAATAAAATAAAAAAATAAACACTACAATTACAATAGGCCTTCGCAGCGCTTAGCTGCTCGGGCCTAAAAAAAAATAAACACTACAATTACAATAGGCCTTCGCAGCGCTTAGTTGCTCGGGCCTAATAATAAAAAAAATAAAATAATAAACACTACAATTACAATAGGTCCTTGCAGCGCTTCGCTGCTTCGGGCCTAATTAAAGCTGCAAGCAGCATTGAGGCCCTCGCAGCTTAGCGCCGCTCCGGCCTTATTATGTCGACCACGGGACCTCCAGCTGATCTGCTCGGTCACCACCTCGAACTCTCTCATGCCCATCCAGCACCCGTTTGCCAAGAACAGTTAGCAAATAACAACAATATATACGTGTTTAGAAGTGCTGACTGGTAACACACAGTAAATGTAGAACAGATCAGATGATCTAGCAATGAGATGTAACAGTTTGAAAAATAATGTAGGGGGCGCACTGGAGTAATCTGTTAAACCACAGTATCAATGTGTGTTGAAGTGCTCACTGATGATGTACAATAAATCTGGTAAATATCGGATAATGTATCACTGAGATATAACTGTAGTAATAATATAGGGGGCGCTATGGAGTAAAAATTTACATACCATTATAAATGTGTGTAGAAGTGTTCACTGATGAATCACAATAAATCTCGTGCAGATCGGATAATGTATCACTAAGATATAACTGTAGTAATAATATAGGGGGCGCTATGGAGTAAAAATTTACATACCATTATCAATGTGTGTTGAAGTGTTCACTGATAAAGCACAATAAATCTCGTGCAGATCGGATAATGTATCACTGAGATATAACTGTAGTAATAATACAGGGGGCGCTATGGAGTAAAAATTTACATACCATTATCAATGTGTGTAGAAGTGTTCACTGATGAATCACAATAAATCTCGTGCAGATCGGATAATGTATCACTAAGATATAACTGTAGTAATAATATAGGGGGCGCTATGGAGTAAAAATTTACATACCATTATCAATGTGTGTCGAAGTGTTCACTGATAAAGCACAATAAATCTCGTGCAGATCGGATAATGTATCACTGAGATATAACTGTAGTAATAATATAGGGGGCGCTATGGAGTAAAAATTTACATACCATTATCAATGTGTGTAGA
>JBBPBX010058569.1:0-22057 GCA_038048925.1 Garcialebias charrua
AGCTTATCAGAACTGCTGGCTGGAAAACATCATCAGAACTGTGGCTTATCTGAAAAAGGCTCATGGACTAATCTCACCACCTCAACCTCAAATGCATATGTAATCTGTTTTTAATTGTGCTGCTGATAGAGTTTTTTGATGTCTCAAATTGTGTCCTAATAGACAAGATGTGAAAGATATTTTTTGTAATACCACTATCTACTAGGGGTGTAACGGTATGCTAAAATCACATTTCGGTTCGGTTCAACTACAAGGAGGGCTCGGTTCGGTTTATTTTCGGTTTATTTTTGGTACAAAAAAAAATAAAGGACAAAATAAAGACTTACAAAATGTTTATTTTCAAAATATGCCAAAAATACATTTGTACTGTACAGTATTGTAGTAATAAATAAAAGTGACCCATTTGGATGATATTTTAAATAAACAGCACTCTACAATAAAACTATTTTAACAATAATAAAAATCTTAATAAATACAATAACAGTCAGAACAATAAGCAGCAACAGACTGTTTACAATCTAACTAATCAAGTTTTTTTTCAGTAGCAGCAGTGTGGCTGTATTTGTTCTCATTACTGTACTCACAACCTCTTCTTGGTGGGACAGGTGCTGGAAAAGTTCAGAGTTCAGTTCAGTCATCACACACTTCTTAGCTGCAGGTGATCTCTGGTGGATGTCTGTCCCAGACTGGAAATAAAACACAATTTAAAAAAAAAGTTAATAAGATTATGATTTTGAATAAAAAAGATTATTTAGATAATTTTGATTTGATGTTTATTCATTCATTTTAAAAGAACAATACAAGACAGTTTCATCAGATACAATAATACAAGTAGGATAAAATGAAGGGAGCAGAAAGAAGATGAAATCTTATTATATCTGCCCCTTATTTCACAGTTTGTTCAAACAATGATAACCTTCAAACTACATCACAGAATGAATAATTCTACTTAATTTTCCTAACTGTAATACACAAACTAGATCACAAAATGAATAATTCTACTTAATTTTCCTAACTGTAATACACAAACACACTAAGTTACATCATATATAGTTTTTGAGCAAGTACTTTTTGACCTTTTTCTTAAATGTATACATTGATTTTGCATTTTTAACATCACTCTCCAGAACATTACACAGATAATATAATAAAAGAACAATACCTCTTCTTGAACGGTTGAATCTCTCACTCATCATTAGGGCAGGGCTTTGCTCCAGGTCTTGTTATCAGTTTTAGTTTTTTCATAAAGTTCTGAACTTTTTGAGTGATGGATGTTCGTAGCGAGGATCAATAACTTTAAAGCCTGCGCATAATAACAACATTCAGACTTACATTCAGATATTTAAAAACTCACAGTTTGTGTTATTGCTCTGGACTGATATGATTTACCTGATAAAAGTAGTTTAAATGCAGCTGTTGTTAGCGCTGTTGCAAGCTGCTCGTTCACATTCCGATGACGTAGTTTCAAGCGCGTTCACGTGAGACGTGCTGTCTGCTGCAGAGCCAGTCTCTTCATGAAACAACAGTCCACACACACAGCTTTGAATGTACATGTCTTTGCGTGAGTGCAGCTACAGCGTGCGCTCTCAGGACATGATTACCTGCAGTGTTCCGTCAGTGAGGACTGAACTTGGAAAAAGGGCCTTCTCCTACTCTGCTCCTGCTTCATGGAATATCTTACAAAAAGATCTGAAGCTCTCGACCTTGACTTCTCTAAATGGTTTTCAGAATCTGTTGGAATCCTGGCAAAAACCAATGCAGATTTGTTCCTGTCTTTGATTTTATACATCTACCTTATAATGTTTTGCTAGTTTTTTGATACTTTGTTAAAAGGAGGAATGTGTATGTATGTATATATATATATATATATATATATATATATATATATATATATATATATATATATATATATATATATATATATATATATATATATGTATATATATATATATATATATATATATATATGTATATATTATATATATATATATATATATATATATATATATATATATATATATATATATTTTATTTTTCTCTCTCTTTTGTTTTCTATTGTTTATTGTTTGATTGTTTATTGTTTAAGGAAATTCTACCATTGCTGTTCATTGTTCTTTAGTTTTAGCAGGTCGCTTTCGTAAATGAGCCCATGAGGTTCAAAAGATTTACCTGACTAAATAAAGGTTGAATGAATGAATGAATGTGTGCGCCGCTCGTCTTTTAACAAGAAACGTTCCCCAAAAAGGAGACCGCAGTGAGAAGCTAATGGCTAAAGGCTGAGCGAGCTGCGCGTGCTTCGCAATAATAGCTCCGTGCTGAAACGCGCCCAGGAAATTTTGTTCCGCGGCGCATATATTAACGTTCAACCATTCGTGACACAATGAGTGAAAAAATAACTGAAACGGTACGCAGGTGGACCGAACCGAACGTGCCGAACCGAAACGGTTCGGTATACCCACTTGAACCGTTACATGCCTACTATCTACCCTCATGGTTCTTCCCCTTTTCATATCTAAGATCATTATTCTGATAAGGAATAAGATGGCCGCGCTGATTAATTAGCTGCAGCTTCGTACACTTAGTCCTTCTTTTGGACGACTGTGCGCACATGTTCCTGTTGTACCTCGGTGCAATGTCAATAAAGATTATTCTGATTCTGATTTACTCAGATTAAACTTTATCTGTCATCTATGTTCTATTACGAATAAAATATTGACATTTGCCATCTCCACATCATTGCATTCAGTTTTTATTCACAATTTGTTTAGTGTCCCAACTTTTGTGGAATCCAGGTCGTAACAACAGAACCATCAGTTCACTGAAATGCTGGGTCTGAAAGGTGTCTGTTTTTGGAGCTGAACCCTGAACCCTGAACCCTGAACCCTGATCTGTTCCAGACTCGGACTCCAGTCTACACGACTCACTGTCCTGCTGGGACATCTGTCCAGAACATGGTCCACTGGGCTCAGGTATCTCACACACATAAACAACATATCTACACTCGTGACTAAACTAATCCCCGTCCCCATTGTTTCTCTGTACAACTCATATCAGCTGCTGGACCTAAACAAACAAACAAACAAACAGCAGCAGATGATCCAGAACTTTGTTCTGCTGACGCAACAACTTTACATTTTTAGACATATATTTCCCCAAAAAGGTGGATTTATTGATGTTTACATGTTTGTTGTTGTTTACAGCCAGGCTTATTTTCTTTTACTGGTTTGTTGTTGTCCACTGGGTTGTTTACAGGTTTATTATTTTTTATAAGATTGCTGTTGTTCACTGGTTTGTTGTTGTTTACAGCATTGTTGTTCTTCCCTGTGTTGTTATTGTTGTTTATTAGCTTTTTGTGTTTTTTTTACTGATTTCTTGTTTACTTGTTTGTTGTATTTTTGGTTTCTTAATGTTTACTGGTTGGTTGTTTACAGGTTTGTTGTTGTTCACTGGTTTGTTCTTCACATGTTTATTGTTGTTTATCGGATTGTTGTTTTTGTTCACTGGTTTTGTTGTTGTTTACAGGATTGTTGTTGTTTACTGATTTCTTGTTGATCACAGGCTTGTTGCTCACCAGTTTGTTGTTGTTCAGTGGTCTTGTAGTTGTTTACTGGTTTGTTGTTATTTACTGGTTTCTAGTTGTTTATTTATTCTTCTTGTTCACTGGTTTCTTGTTGTTTCTGGTTGATTATTGGTTTTTCAATGTTTACATGTTGTTTACAGGTTTGTTATTCACAGTTTATTTTTGGGTTATTGGATTGTTGTTGTTCACTAGTTTGTTGTTGTTTACAGGATTGTTGTTCACTAGTTTGTTGTTGGTTTTTGGTTTCTTCACATTTATTAGTTTGTTGTTATTCACAGGTTTGTTGCTGTTTACTGGTTTGTTCTTGTTTACAGTTTTTGTTGTTTGATACTGTCTTGTTGTTTATTAGTTTGTTGATATTTACATGTTGTTGTTCACTGATTTGTTGTTGTTCACTATATTGTTGTTGTTCACTGGTTTCTTGTTGTTTGCAGGTTTCTTTTTTTTATTGGTTTCTCAATGTTTACATCTTTTTCACTGGCTTGTTGTTGTTTACAGGGTTGTTGTTCACTGGTCTATTGTTTATAGGATTGTTGTAGTTCACTGGTTTATGGTTGTTTACAGGACTGTTGTTGTTTATAGATTTGTTGTCCATCCATTATCTTTTACCTGCTTCTTCCATTTTGGGTCACGGGGGTCCGGACCGGGATTTGAACCAGAGACCTGCTCGCTGAGAGGCAGCAGCTCTACCAGCTGATCCACCGTGATGCCCGGGTTTTGTTCACATTTTTATTGTTCATACAATATTTGTTGTTCACTGATTTGTTGTTGTTTACAGGATTGTTGTTATTCGCTGGTTTGTTGTTGTTTACTAGCTCGTTGTAATTTACTGATTTTTTTGTTGTTTACTGGTTTGTTGTTTTTTTGTTTTGTTTCATGATGTTGACTGGTTTGTTGTTCACAAGTTTGTTGTTGTTCACAGGTTTGTTGTTCACTAGGTTGTTGTTGTTTACTGGTTTCTTGTTTACAGTTTTTTTATTGCAAGTTTCTTGTTTATTGGTTTCTTGATGTTTACGCTTTGTTGTTTACTGATTTGTTGTTGTTCACTATGTTGTTGTTGTTCACTAGTTTGTTGTTGTTTACTGGTTTGTTGTTTGCAGGTTTGTTGTTTTTATTGGTTTCTTGATATTTACATGTTGTTTACAGGTTTGTTGTTTACTGGCTTGTTATTTGCTAGTTGTTACTGATTTGTAGTTTACTGGTTTCTTGTTGTTCACAGGTGTGTTGTTGTTGTTTACATGATTGTTGTTGTTCACGTTTGTTGATGTGTACATGGTTGTTGTTTACTGTTTGTTGATGTTTACTCTTTGCTGTGGTTAACAGGCGGTTCATAAAGGAAAACTGATGGCGTTTGACTTTGGATCTAAAGGAAACATGAAACACTACAACCAGGTGAAACTAAAACTGGACTCAGAGTCCAGGTAGGATCAAGGTCTAACAGAGTCCATGTAGGATCAAGGTCTAACAGAGTCCAGATAGGATCAAGGTCTAACAGAGTCCAGGTAGGATCAAGGTCTAACAGAGTCCAGATAGGATCAAGGTCTAACAGAGTCCATGTAGGATCAAGGTCTAACAGAGTCCATGTAGGATCAAGGTCTAACAGAGTCCATGTAGGATCAAGGTCTAACAGAGTCCAGGTAGGATCAAGGTCTAACAGAGTCCAGATAGGATCAAGGTCTAACAGAGTCCATGTAGGATCAAGGTCTAACAGAGTCCATGTAGGATCAAGGTCTAACAGAGTCCATGTAGGATCAAGGTCTAACAGAGTCCAGGTAGGATCAAGGTCTAACAGAGTCCATGTAGGATCAAGGTCTAACAGAGTCCATGTAGGATCAAGGTCTAACAGAGTCCAGGTAGGATCAAGGTCTAACAGAGTCCAGGTAGGATCAAGGTCTAACAGAGTCCAGGTAGGATCAAGGTCTAACAGAGTCCATGTAGGATCAAGGTCTAACAGAGTCCATGTAGGATCAAGGTCTAACAGAGTCCATGTAGGATCAAGGTCTAACAGAGTCCAGGTAGGATCAAGGTCTAACAGAGTCCATGTAGGATCAAGGTCTAACAGAGTCCAGGTAGGATCAAGGTCTAACAGAGTCCAGGTAGGATCAAGGTCTAACAGAGTCCATGTAGGATCAAGGTCTAACAGAGTCCAGGTAGGATCAAGGTCTAACAGAGTCCAGGTAGGATCAAGGTCTAACAGAGTCCAGGTAGGATCAAGGTCTAACAGAGTCCAGGTAGGATCAAGGTCTAACAGAGTCCAGGTAGGATCAAGGTCTAACAGAGTCCAGGTAGGATCAAGGTCTAACAGAGTCCAGGTAGGATCAAGGTCTAACAGAGTCCAGGTAGGATCAAGGTCTAACAGAGTCCAGGTAGGATCAAGGTCTAACAGAGTCCATGTAGGATCAAGGTCTAACAGAGTCCATGTAGGATCAAGGTCTAACAGAGTCCATGTAGGATCAAGGTCTAACAGAGTCCATGTAGGATCAAGGTCTAACAGAGTCCATGTAGGATCAAGGTCTAACAGAGTCCATGTAGGATCAAGGTCTAACAGAGTCCAGGTAGGATCAAGGTCTAACAGAGTCCAGGTAGGATCAAGGTCTAACAGAGTCCAGGTAGGATCAAGGTCTAACAGAGTCCATGTAGGATCAAGGTCTAACAGAGTCCAGGTAGGATCAAGGTCTAACAGAGTCCAGGTAGGATCAAGGTCTAACAGAGTCCATGTAGGATCAAGGTCTAACAGAGTCCAGGTAGGATCAAGGTCTAACAGAGTCCAGGTAGGATCAAGGTCTAACAGAGTCCATGTAGGATCAAGGTCTAACAGAGTCCATGTAGGATCAAGGTCTAACAGAGTCCAGGTAGGATCAAGGTCTAACAGAGTCCATGTAGGATCAAGGTCTAACAGAGTCCAGGTAGGATCAAGGTCTAACAGAGTCCATGTAGGATCAAGGTCTAACAGAGTCCAGGTAGGATCAAGGTCTAACAGAGTCCATGTAGGATCAAGGTCTAACAGAGTCCAGGTAGGATCAAGGTCTAACAGAGTCCAGGTAGGATCAAGGTCTAACAGAGTCCAGGTAGGATCAAGGTCTAACAGAGTCCAGGTAGGATCAAGGTCTAACAGAGTCCAGGTAGGATCAAGGTCTAACAGAGTCCATGTAGGATCAAGGTCTAACAGAGTCCAGGTAGGATCAAGGTCTAACAGAGTCCAGGTAGGATCAAGGTCTAACAGAGTCCATGTAGGATCAAGGTCTAACAGAGTCCAGGTAGGATCAAGGTCTAACAGAGTCCATGTAGGATCAAGGTCTAACAGAGTCCATGTAGGATCAAGGTCTAACAGAGTCCATGTAGGATCAAGGTCTAACAGAGTCCATGTAGGATCAAGGTCTAACAGAGTCCATGTAGGATCAAGGTCTAACAGAGTCCATGTAGGATCAAGGTCTAACAGAGTCCATGTAGGATCAAGGTCTAACAGAGTCCATGTAGGATCAAGGTCTAACAGAGTCCATGTAGGATCAAGGTCTAACAGAGTCCAGGTAGGATCAAGGTCTAACAGAGTCCATGTAGGATCAAGGTCTAACAGAGTCCATGTAGGATCAAGGTCTAACAGAGTCCATGTAGGATCAAGGTCTAACAGAGTCCATGTAGGATCAAGGTCTAACAGAGTCCATGTAGGATCAAGGTCTAACAGAGTCCATGTAGGATCAAGGTCTAACAGAGTCCAGGTAGGATCAAGGTCTAACAGAGTCCATGTAGGATCAAGGTCTAACAGAGTCCAGGTAGGATCAAGGTCTAACAGAGTCCATGTAGGATCAAGGTCTAACAGAGTCCAGGTAGGATCAAGGTCTAACAGAGTCCATGTAGGATCAAGGTCTAACAGAGTCCATGTAGGATCAAGGTCTAACAGAGTCCAGATAGGATCAAGGTCTAACAGAGTCCATGTAGGATCAAGGTCTAACAGAGTCCATGTAGGATCAAGGTCTAACAGAGTCCATGTAGGATCAAGGTCTAACAGAGTCCAGGTAGGATCAAGGTCTAACAGAGTCCATGTAGGATCAAGGTCTAACAGAGTCCATGTAGGATCAAGGTCTAACAGAGTCCATGTAGGATCAAGGTCTAACAGAGTCCATGTAGGATCAAGGTCTAACAGAGTCCATGTAGGATCAAGGTCTAACAGAGTCCATGTAGGATCAAGGTCTAACAGAGTCCATGTAGGATCAAGGTCTAACAGAGTCCAGGTAGGATCAAGGTCTAACAGAGTCCAGGTAGGATCAAGGTCTAACAGAGTCCATGTAGGATCAAGGTCTAACAGAGTCCATGTAGGATCAAGGTCTAACAGAGTCCATGTAGGATCAAGGTCTAACAGAGTCCATGTAGGATCAAGGTCTAACAGAGTCCATGTAGGATCAAGGTCTAACAGAGTCCATGTAGGATCAAGGTCTAACAGAGTCCATGTAGGATCAAGGTCTAACAGAGTCCATGTAGGATCAAGGTCTAACAGAGTCCATGTAGGATCAAGGTCTAACAGAGTCCATGTAGGATCAAGGTCTAACAGAGTCCATGTAGGATCAAGGTCTAACAGAGTCCATGTAGGATCAAGGTCTAACAGAGTCCATGTAGGATCAAGGTCTAACAGAGTCCATGTAGGATCAAGGTCTAACAGAGTCCATGTAGGATCAAGGTCTAACAGAGTCCATGTAGGATCAAGGTCTAACAGAGTCCATGTAGGATCAAGGTCTAACAGAGTCCATGTAGGATCAAGGTCTAACAGAGTCCATGTAGGATCAAGGTCTAACAGAGTCCATGTAGGATCAAGGTCTAACAGAGTCCATGTAGGATCAAGGTCTAACAGAGTCCATGTAGGATCAAGGTCTAACAGAGTCCATGTAGGATCAAGGTCTAACAGAGTCCAGGTAGGATCAAGGTCTAACAGAGTCCATGTAGGATCAAGGTCTAACAGAGTCCAGGTAGGATCAAGGTCTAACAGAGTCCATGTAGGATCAAGGTCTAACAGAGTCCATGTAGGATCAAGGTCTAACAGAGTCCATGTAGGATCAAGGTCTAACAGAGTCCATGTAGGATCAAGGTCTAACAGAGTCCATGTAGGATCAAGGTCTAACAGAGTCCATGTAGGATCAAGGTCTAACAGAGTCCATGTAGGATCAAGGTCTAACAGAGTCCAGGTAGGATCAAGGTCTAACAGAGTCCAGGTAGGATCAAGGTCTAACAGAGTCCATGTAGGATCAAGGTCTAACAGAGTCCATGTAGGATCAAGGTCTAACAGAGTCCATGTAGGATCAAGGTCTAACAGAGTCCAGGTAGGATCAAGGTCTAACAGAGTCCATGTAGGATCAAGGTCTAACAGAGTCCAGGTAGGATCAAGGTCTAACAGAGTCCATGTAGGATCAAGGTCTAACAGAGTCCAGGTAGGATCAAGGTCTAACAGAGTCCATGTAGGATCAAGGTCTAACAGAGTCCAGATAGGATCAAGGTCTAACAGAGTCCATGTAGGATCAAGGTCTAACAGAGTCCATGTAGGATCAAGGTCTAACAGAGTCCATGTAGGATCAAGGTCTAACAGAGTCCATGTAGGATCAAGGTCTAACAGAGTCCAGGTAGGATCAAGGTCTAACAGAGTCCATGTAGGATCAAGGTCTAACAGAGTCCATGTAGGATCAAGGTCTAACAGAGTCCATGTAGGATCAAGGTCTAACAGAGTCCAGGTAGGATCAAGGTCTAACAGAGTCCATGTAGGATCAAGGTCTAACAGAGTCCAGGTAGGATCAAGGTCTAACAGAGTCCATGTAGGATCAAGGTCTAACAGAGTCCATGTAGGATCAAGGTCTAACAGAGTCCAGGTAGGATCAAGGTCTAACAGAGTCCATGTAGGATCAAGGTCTAACAGAGTCCATGTAGGATCAAGGTCTAACAGAGTCCATGTAGGATCAAGGTCTAACAGAGTCCATGTAGGATCAAGGTCTAACAGAGTCCATGTAGGATCAAGGTCTAACAGAGTCCAGATAGGATCAAGGTCTAACAGAGTCCATGTAGGATCAAGGTCTAACAGAGTCCATGTAGGATCAAGGTCTAACAGAGTCCATGTAGGATCAAGGTCTAACAGAGTCCATGTAGGATCAAGGTCTAACAGAGTCCATGTAGGATCAAGGTCTAACAGAGTCCAGGTAGGATCAAGGTCTAACAGAGTCCATGTAGGATCAAGGTCTAACAGAGTCCAGGTAGGATCAAGGTCTAACAGAGTCCAGGTAGGATCAAGGTCTAACAGAGTCCATGTAGGATCAAGGTCTAACAGAGTCCATGTAGGATCAAGGTCTAACAGAGTCCATGTAGGATCAAGGTCTAACAGAGTCCAGGTAGGATCAAGGTCTAACAGAGTCCATGTAGGATCAAGGTCTAACAGAGTCCAGGTAGGATCAAGGTCTAACAGAGTCCATGTAGGATCAAGGTCTAACAGAGTCCAGGTAGGATCAAGGTCTAACAGAGTCCAGGTAGGATCAAGGTCTAACAGAGTCCATGTAGGATCAAGGTCTAACAGAGTCCATGTAGGATCAAGGTCTAACAGAGTCCATGTAGGATCAAGGTCTAACAGAGTCCATGTAGGATCAAGGTCTAACAGAGTCCAGGTAGGATCAAGGTCTAACAGAGTCCATGTAGGATCAAGGTCTAACAGAGTCCATGTAGGATCAAGGTCTAACAGAGTCCATGTAGGATCAAGGTCTAACAGAGTCCATGTAGGATCAAGGTCTAACAGAGTCCATGTAGGATCAAGGTCTAACAGAGTCCATGTAGGATCAAGGTCTAACAGAGTCCATGTAGGATCAAGGTCTAACAGAGTCCATGTAGGATCAAGGTCTAACAGAGTCCAGGTAGGATCAAGGTCTAACAGAGTCCATGTAGGATCAAGGTCTAACAGAGTCCATGTAGGATCAAGGTCTAACAGAGTCCATGTAGGATCAAGGTCTAACAGAGTCCATGTAGGATCAAGGTCTAACAGAGTCCATGTAGGATCAAGGTCTAACAGAGTCCAGGTAGGATCAAGGTCTAACAGAGTCCAGGTAGGATCAAGGTCTAACAGAGTCCATGTAGGATCAAGGTCTAACAGAGTCCATGTAGGATCAAGGTCTAACAGAGTCCAGGTAGGATCAAGGTCTAACAGAGTCCATGTAGGATCAAGGTCTAACAGAGTCCAGGTAGGATCAAGGTCTAACAGAGTCCAGGTAGGATCAAGGTCTAACAGAGTCCAGGTAGGATCAAGGTCTAACAGAGTCCATGTAGGATCAAGGTCTAACAGAGTCCAGGTAGGATCAAGGTCTAACAGAGTCCAGGTAGGATCAAGGTCTAACAGAGTCCAGGTAGGATCAAGGTCTAACAGAGTCCAGGTAGGATCAAGGTCTAACAGAGTCCATGTAGGATCAAGGTCTAACAGAGTCCATGTAGGATCAAGGTCTAACAGAGTCCAGGTAGGATCAAGGTCTAACAGAGTCCATGTAGGATCAAGGTCTAACAGAGTCCAGGTAGGATCAAGGTCTAACAGAGTCCATGTAGGATCAAGGTCTAACAGAGTCCAGGTAGGATCAAGGTCTAACAGAGTCCAGGTAGGATCAAGGTCTAACAGAGTCCATGTAGGATCAAGGTCTAACAGAGTCCAGGTAGGATCAAGGTCTAACAGAGTCCATGTAGGATCAAGGTCTAACAGAGTCCAGGTAGGATCAAGGTCTAACAGAGTCCAGGTAGGATCAAGGTCTAACAGAGTCCATGTAGGATCAAGGTCTAACAGAGTCCAGGTAGGATCAAGGTCTAACAGAGTCCATGTAGGATCAAGGTCTAACAGAGTCCATGTAGGATCAAGGTCTAACAGAGTCCAGATAGGATCAAGGTCTAACAGAGTCCAGGTAGGATCAAGGTCTAACAGAGTCCAGGTAGGATCAAGGTCTAACAGAGTCCATGTAGGATCAAGGTCTAACAGAGTCCAGGTAGGATCAAGGTCTAACAGAGTCCAGGTAGGATCAAGGTCTAACAGAGTCCAGGTAGGATCAAGGTCTAACAGAGTCCATGTAGGATCAAGGTCTAACAGAGTCCATGTAGGATCAAGGTCTAACAGAGTCCATGTAGGATCAAGGTCTAACAGAGTCCAGGTAGGATCAAGGTCTAACAGAGTCCATGTAGGATCAAGGTCTAACAGAGTCCATGTAGGATCAAGGTCTAACAGAGTCCATGTAGGATCAAGGTCTAACAGAGTCCATGTAGGATCAAGGTCTAACAGAGTCCATGTAGGATCAAGGTCTAACAGAGTCCAGGTAGGATCAAGGTCTAACAGAGTCCAGGTAGGATCAAGGTCTAACAGAGTCCAGGTAGGATCAAGGTCTAACAGAGTCCAGGTAGGATCAAGGTCTAACAGAGTCCATGTAGGATCAAGGTCTAACAGAGTCCAGGTAGGATCAAGGTCTAACAGAGTCCATGTAGGATCAAGGTCTAACAGAGTCCAGGTAGGATCAAGGTCTAACAGAGTCCAGGTAGGATCAAGGTCTAACAGAGTCCAGGTAGGATCAAGGTCTAACAGAGTCCATGTAGGATCAAGGTCTAACAGAGTCCAGGTAGGATCAAGGTCTAACAGAGTCCAGGTAGGATCAAGGTCTAACAGAGTCCAGATAGGATCAAGGTCTAACAGAGTCCATGTAGGATCAAGGTCTAACAGAGTCCATGTAGGATCAAGGTCTAACAGAGTCCATGTAGGATCAAGGTCTAACAGAGTCCAGGTAGGATCAAGGTCTAACAGAGTCCATGTAGGATCAAGGTCTAACAGAGTCCAGGTAGGATCAAGGTCTAACAGAGTCCAGGTAGGATCAAGGTCTAACAGAGTCCAGGTAGGATCAAGGTCTAACAGAGTCCAGGTAGGATCAAGGTCTAACAGAGTCCAGGTAGGATCAAGGTCTAACAGAGTCCAGGTAGGATCAAGGTCTAACAGAGTCCAGGTAGGATCAAGGTCTAACAGAGTCCATGTAGGATCAAGGTCTAACAGAGTCCAGGTAGGATCAAGGTCTAACAGAGTCCATGTAGGATCAAGGTCTAACAGAGTCCATGTAGGATCAAGGTCTAACAGAGTCCATGTAGGATCAAGGTCTAACAGAGTCCATGTAGGATCAAGGTCTAACAGAGTCCATGTAGGATCAAGGTCTAACAGAGTCCATGTAGGATCAAGGTCTAACAGAGTCCATGTAGGATCAAGGTCTAACAGAGTCCATGTAGGATCAAGGTCTAACAGAGTCCATGTAGGATCAAGGTCTAACAGAGTCCATGTAGGATCAAGGTCTAACAGAGTCCAGGTAGGATCAAGGTCTAACAGAGTCCATGTAGGATCAAGGTCTAACAGAGTCCATGTAGGATCAAGGTCTAACAGAGTCCATGTAGGATCAAGGTCTAACAGAGTCCAGGTAGGATCAAGGTCTAACAGAGTCCAGGTAGGATCAAGGTCTAACAGAGTCCAGGTAGGATCAAGGTCTAACAGAGTCCATGTAGGATCAAGGTCTAACAGAGTCCAGGTAGGATCAAGGTCTAACAGAGTCCATGTAGGATCAAGGTCTAACAGAGTCCAGGTAGGATCAAGGTCTAACAGAGTCCATGTAGGATCAAGGTCTAACAGAGTCCATGTAGGATCAAGGTCTAACAGAGTCCATGTAGGATCAAGGTCTAACAGAGTCCAGGTAGGATCAAGGTCTAACAGAGTCCATGTAGGATCAAGGTCTAACAGAGTCCATGTAGGATCAAGGTCTAACAGAGTCCATGTAGGATCAAGGTCTAACAGAGTCCATGTAGGATCAAGGTCTAACAGAGTCCATGTAGGATCAAGGTCTAACAGAGTCCATGTAGGATCAAGGTCTAACAGAGTCCATGTAGGATCAAGGTCTAACAGAGTCCATGTAGGATCAAGGTCTAACAGAGTCCATGTAGGATCAAGGTCTAACAGAGTCCATGTAGGATCAAGGTCTAACAGAGTCCATGTAGGATCAAGGTCTAACAGAGTCCATGTAGGATCAAGGTCTTACAGAGTCCATGTAGGATCAAGGTCTAACAGAGTCCATGTAGGATCAAGGTCTAACAGAGTCCATGTAGGATCAAGGTCTAACAGAGTCCATGTAGGATCAAGGTCTAACAGAGTCCAGGTAGGATCAAGGTCTTACAGAGTCCATGTAGGATCAAGGTCTAACAGAGTCCATGTAGGATCAGGGTCTAACAGAGTCCATGTAGGATCAGGGTCTAACAGAGTCCATGTAGGATCAAGGTGTAATAAAGTCCAGGTAGGATCAAGGTCTTACAGAGTCCAGGTAGAATCAAGGTCTAACCGAGTCCAGATAGGATCAAGGTCTAACAGAGTCCATGTAGGACCAAGGTTTAACTGAGTCCAGGTAGGACCAAGGTCTAACAGAGTCCATGTAGGATCAAGGTTTAACAGAGTCCAGGTAGGATCAAGGTCTAACTGAGTCCAGGTAGGATCAAGGTCTAACAGAGTCCATGTAGGATCAAGGTCTTACAGAGTCCATGTAGGATCAAGGTCTAACAGAGTCCATGTAGGATCAGGGTCTAACAGAGTCCATGTAGGATCAAGGTCTAACCGAGTCCAGGCAGGATCAAGGTCTAACAGAGTCCAGGTAGGATCATGGTGTAATAAAGTCCAGGTAGGATCAAGGTCTAACAGAGTCCAGGTAGGATCAAGGTCTAACAGAGTCCAGGTAGGATCAAGGTCTAACAGAGTCCAGGTAGGATCAAGGTCTAACAGAGTCCAGGTAGGACCAAGGTCTAACAGAGTCCAGGTAGGATCAAGGTCTAACAGAGTCCAGGTAGGATCAAGGTCTAACAGAGTCCAGGTAGGATCAAGGTCTAACAGAGTCCAGGTAGGATCAAGGTCTAACAGAGTCCAGGTAGGACCAAGGTCTAACAGAGTCCAGGTAGGATCAAGGTCTAACAGAGTCCAGGTAGGACCAAGGTCTAACAGAGTCCAGGTAGGATCAAGGTCTAACAGAGTCCATGTAGGATCAAGGTCTAACAGAGTCCATGTAGGATCAAGGTCTAACAGAGTCCATGTAGGATCAAGGTCTAACAGAGTCCAGGTAGGATCAAGGTCTAACAGAGTCCAGGTAGGATCAAGGTCTAACAGAGTCCAGGTAGGACCAAGGTCTAACAGAGTCCAGGTAGGATCAAGGTCTAACAGAGTCCAGGTAGGACCAAGGTCTAACAGAGTCCAGGTAGGATCAAGGTCTAACAGAGTCCAGGTAGGACCAAGGTCTAACAGAGTCCAGGTAGGATCAAGGTCTAACAGAGTCCAGGTAGGATCAAGGTCTAACAGAGTCCAGGTAGGATCAAGGTCTTACAGAGTCCATGTAGGATCAAGGTCTAACAGAGTCCAGGTAGGATCAAGGTCTAACAGAGTCCAGGTAGGATCAAGGTCTTACAGAGTCCATGTAGGATCAAGGTCTAACAGAGTCCATGTAGGATCAAGGTCTAACAGAGTCCATGTAGGATCATGGTGTAATAAAGTCCAGGTAGGATCAAGGTCTAACAGAGTCCAGGTAGGATCAAGGTCTTACAGAGTCCATGTAGGATCAAGGTCTAACAGAGTCCATGTAGGATCAAGGTCTAACAGAGTCCATGTAGGATCAAGGTCTAACAGAGTCCAGGTAGGATCAAGGTCTAACAGAGTCCAGGTAGGATCAAGGTCTAACAGAGTCCAGGTAGGACCAAGGTCTAACAGAGTCCAGGTAGGATCAAGGTCTAACAGAGTCCAGGTAGGACCAAGGTCTAACAGAGTCCAGGTAGGATCAAGGTCTTACAGAGTCCATGTAGGATCAAGGTCTAACAGAGTCCAGGTAGGATCAAGGTCTTACAGAGTCCATGTAGGATCAAGGTCTAACAGAGTCCATGTAGGATCAAGGTCTAACAGAGTCCATGTAGGATCAAGGTCTAACAGAGTCCAGGTAGGATCAAGGTCTAACAGAGTCCAGATAGGATCAAGGTCTAACAGAGTCCAGGTAGGACCAAGGTCTAACAGAGTCCAGGTAGGATCAAGGTCTAACAGAGTCCAGGTAGGATCAAGGTCTAACAGAGTCCAGGTAGGATCAAGGTCTAACAGAGTCCAGGTAGGATCAAGGTCTAACAGAGTCCAGGTAGGATCAAGGTCTAACAGAGTCCATGTAGGATCAAGGTCTAACAGAGTCCAGGTAGGATCAAGGTCTAACAGAGTCCAGGTAGGATCAAGGTCTAACAGAGTCCATGTAGGATCAAGGTCTAACAGAGTCCATGTAGGATCAAGGTCTTACAGAGTCCATGTAGGATCAAGGTCTAACAGAGTCCAGGTAGGATCAAGGTCTTACAGAGTCCATGTAGGATCAAGGTCTAACAGAGTCCATGTAGGATCAAGGTCTAACAGAGTCCATGTAGGATCAAGGTCTAACAGAGTCCAGGTAGGATCAAGGTCTAACAGAGTCCAGGTAGGATCAAGGTCTTACAGAGTCCATGTAGGATCAAGGTCTAACAGAGTCCAGGTAGGATCAAGGTCTTACAGAGTCCATGTAGGATCAAGGTCTAACAGAGTCCAGGTAGGATCAAGGTCTAACAGAGTCCATGTAGGATCAAGGTCTAACAGAGTCCAGGTAGGATCAAGGTCTAACAGAGTCCAGGTAGGATCAAGGTCTAACAGAGTCCAGGTAGGATCAAGGTCTAACAGAGTCCAGGTAGGATCAAGGTCTAACAGAGTCCAGGTAGGATCAAGGTCTAACAGAGTCCAGGTAGGATCAAGGTCTAACAGAGTCCAGGTAGGATCAAGGTCTAACAGAGTCCATGTAGGATCAAGGTCTAACAGAGTCCAGGTAGGATCAAGGTCTAACAGAGTCCATGTAGGATCAAGGTCTAACAGAGTCCAGGTAGGATCAAGGTCTAACAGAGTCCATGTAGGATCAAGGTCTAACAGAGTCCAGGTAGGATCAAGGTCTAACAGAGTCCAGGTAGGATCAAGGTCTAACAGAGTCCAGGTAGGATCAAGGTCTAACAGAGTCCATGTAGGATCAAGGTCTAACAGAGTCCAGGTAGGATCAAGGTCTAACAGAGTCCAGGTAGGATCAAGGTCTAACAGAGTCCAGGTAGGATCAAGGTCTAACAGAGTCCAGGTAGGATCAAGGTCTTACAGAGTCCATGTAGGATCAAGGTCTAACAGAGTCCAGGTAGGATCAAGGTCTAACAGAGTCCATGTAGGATCAAGGTCTAACAGAGTCCAGGTAGGATCAAGGTCTAACAGAGTCCAGGTAGGATCAAGGTCTAACAGAGTCCATGTAGGATCAAGGTCTAACAGAGTCCATGTAGGATCAAGGTCTAACAGAGTCCATGTAGGATCAAGGTCTAACAGAGTCCATGTAGGATCAAGGTCTAACAGAGTCCAGGTAGGATCAAGGTCTAACAGAGTCCAGGTAGGATCAAGGTCTAACAGAGTCCAGGTAGGATCAAGGTCTAACAGAGTCCAGGTAGGATCAAGGTCTAACAGAGTCCAGGTAGGATCAAGGTCTAACAGAGTCCATGTAGGATCAAGGTCTAACAGAGTCCAGGTAGGATCAAGGTCTAACAGAGTCCATGTAGGATCAAGGTCTAACAGAGTCCATGTAGGATCAAGGTCTAACAGAGTCCAGGTAGGATCAAGGTCTTACAGAGTCCATGTAGGATCAAGGTCTAACAGAGTCCAGGTAGGATCAAGGTCTAACAGAGTCCATGTAGGATCAAGGTCTAACAGAGTCCATGTAGGATCAAGGTCTAACAGAGTCCATGTAGGATCAAGGTCTAACAGAGTCCAGGTAGGATCAAGGTCTAACAGAGTCCAGGTAGGATCAAGGTCTAACAGAGTCCAGGTAGGACCAAGGTCTAACAGAGTCCAGGTAGGATCAAGGTCTAACAGAGTCCAGATAGGATCAAGGTCTAACAGAGTCCAGGTAGGATCAAGGTCTAACAGAGTCCAGGTAGGATCAAGGTCTAACAGAGTCCATGTAGGATCAAGGTGTAACAGAGTCCAGAGACTAAAAATGTGTTTCCTTCTACAGTCCAGTCCACCTGAGTACCAAGTCCAGGACATGAAGGTCCCCACGGCCCTGTTTTCAGGAGGACAAGATACTCTGGCAGACCCCAAAGACGTGGCAGTCCTCTTGACTCAGGTCAGCCCAAGTCTCTGATCTGGTGTGGTTCTACCAGCCGTTCTGTTTGTTCCCAGATGCTCTTCTGTTCTCCTTTACAATAAAAGCTTCTAGAACTAAACAGACCTGTCCCTCTACAGGTCTCCAACCTAGTCTACCATCAGCACATCGGCCACTGGGAACATCTGGAGTCTCTTGTTTATCTCGGGAAGTAGCATGTGATCATATTCAACCAATCAACGCCTCTTGCTTCGCGCGCTTCGTTCAAATGTAGCCATTTCCTTTTCAACTGTTGGACAAGAAGCTGTTGTTGTCTCGGACTCAGCGCTCGTAAAACTTGCTTTTTATTAGACGTCGACTGGTCTGACTCTGGATGACGACTGGACATTCAGTTGGAAGTTGAAGGTAATCGGTTCTGTTTTGTTTATTTGCTAGCTGTTAGCTCTGTTCACTTGAATGAACAAAACCTGCCGTTGCTAAAAGCTACGGATGCTAAAACGCTTAGCTAAAACGGGTGTGTGTGCTGCTGAGGCAGATAATTTGTCAGTGACTGAGCACCTGTCAGTGACTGAGCACCTGTGGAGGAAGTGGACGCGGGCACACCTTGGCTGCCGCTGCTCCTCGTACTTTTTGCTTTTTGAAGCCTTTTTTATTACTTTCTGCTGTTTTTTTCACCGAGCCTTGTTGGACAGAGTGCGGCAGGCGCAAGCCTGTGTACAGCACCTGTGTGAACGGACGTGGACATTTATACCTTTCTGTGATTAAGTTTTGTGTTTTAGTTAGTTAGTTTTAGAGCAACTGTCTTTTCTGACTGCGTTGTGGATCTGCAAACATTATAAGTTGCCGGTCAAAGCAGATGACCGCTTGTCCTGAGCCTGGGTCTGCTAGAGGTTTCTTCCTTCTAAAAGGGAGTTTTTCCTTTCCACTGATGCCATTGTGCTTGCTCAGGATGGGAGATCGTGGCGAGGCCAAGATTTGACTTGTTTGCTTGATTCATTAGATAGAAAACTTTCCTAGTCTAACCGGAACTTTAATAGTAGGGGCTGCTAGCTCGCGCTAGCTTCAACACGAATTTAGCTTCGAGTATCACGTAGCTGCATTTATTGTTCGCTTACCTGCTGCCTCTCTCTACTTCCTGTGTCCTCTGGACTGTTCTGGACTCTCTTCTGTACTCCTTCAAGGTAATGCTCGTTCGAGTTACCTCTCTCTGCTTCTTGTATATCTTTCTCGGAGCTGTGGGCCTGCTGCTAGCGGCTAGCTCTGTGCTAGCCTCCACCGGCTCGTGGATGTTGACGTACTCCGCTTCGCAGTTGTTTGAACTTAACAACTGCTCCATTCCTCTTTCTGTTTCCACCATCAAACAACTGGGACTTCTGCGTAGACCCCATAGAAGCTCTCGAAGGAAAATCGTTTCTTCTCAAGCGAACTCGGATTCGATTAGTGCTGTCTGGACTGAGAGACGTGTCGCACCTCGATGGCATCATCAGAACGCTGCGTCTGTAGGCCTTTGTAGTCCTCTGCACACGAAGTGGCGAGGAAAACGTGGAGTGGATTTCAGTCTGCTTAAACCGGTTCAAAAAGCTCCTATTCCAACTGGTATTAAATTAGAACTTTTCAATGTGCAGTCTCTTTCCAACAAGTCATGTTTAATTCATGATCACATTCTGGAGAAGAACTTGGACCTCATGTGTCTTACAGAGACGTGGCACCAACCAAATGTGTTCAGTTCTCTGAATGAGGCGTGTCCCTCTGGATACAGTTATCTGCAGAGAGCCCGCAGCACTGGCCGCGGTGGTGGTCTGGCTGTAATCTACCGCAGTAATTTAAAACTGTCTCATCTGTCTTCTCAGGACTTTTCCTCTTTTGAATGTCTGGCTTTCAGCTTCAAAGCCCCACTCCTGATGAATGTTATATTAATTTATAGACCTCCCAAACCGCATGTTTCATTTAACTCAGAGATGCATGACCTCCTCACTTTTTTCTGCACCTCCCCTGTGAAGACTATTTTTCTTGGCGACTTAAATATCCACGTGGACAATTCTTCTTCACCTCTGGCAACAGATTTTAAGTCTCTTCTGGACTCTCTTAATCTCACTCAACATGTTGACGCCCCTACGCACAGCAGGGGGCATACTCTGGATTTGGTGATTACAGACACTGTACTCATCAATAACTTATCTGTATATGACCTGGGTGTCTCAGATCACAGGGTCATCTCCCTGGAAGTGCCTTCATCTTCGCCTGCTTCAAACCCAAAACGACCCATCCAGTTCCGTGACCTTAAAAACATTTCCCTTGATGTTCTGTCTGCCGATCTTCACACCCTGACCGCTGTCAATCATTCTTCTGCAGATGACTCTGTGGATTACTACAACCAATCTCTTCGGGAGCTCCTGGACCTACACGCCCCCTTGAAGACAAGACTGGTGTCTTTCTCCCGTTCAGCCCCTTGGTACACTGATGAGCTGCGCAAGATGAAGGCAACTGGCCGTGCTATTGAAAGACGTGTAAAATCATCTGGTCTGTCTGTGCATAAGCAGGCATATAAAGAACATCAGAAAGTGTACGCCTTTTCTTTAAAAGAAGCACGCTCCAAATATTATTCTAACATCATCAACATCTGCCCTGGAAACTCTAAACAGCTCTTCTCCACAATCACTCGTCTGCTTAATCCCATTAAGCAAACTCTTGAGGACTCTGCTCAAAAATGCGACCTGTTTCTTTCATCTTTTAAAACCAAAGTTGACACTATCAGATCTCAGCTCCACAACCTCCCCGTTCTCAGTGTGCCACCCACCCGTCTGCATTCTGGGACCCTAAACAGCTTTGACGAAGTTGTTCAGAGTGAGGTGGAGGCCATCATCAAGAAAATGAAGCCTTCATCCTGTGCCCTGGATCCTTTCCCCTCGTCTCTCATAAAAACCAATCATTCTGCAATAGGCCCACTTATCACTCAAATAATAAATCAGTCTCTACAATCTGGTCATGTTCCACTGCCTCTAAAAACCGCCATCATTAGGCCTCTTCTGAAAAAATCTAATTTGGATCCCAACATTTTTTCTAATTACCGCCCAATTTCACACCTCCCTTTTCTGTCTAAAGTGCTGGAAAAAGCTGTTGCTGCTCAGCTGCAGGATCACCTACAACAACACTCTCTGTATGAGAAGTTCCAGTCTGGATTCAGGGCAGCTCACAGTACAGAGACTGCATTGCTGAGGGTTACCAATGATGTCCTCTTGGCTGCTGACACTGGCTCTCCCTCCATCCTTGTCCTCCTTGACCTCACTGCAGCCTTCGACACTGTGGACCATAGTATCCTCCTCCACCGTCTTCATGTGGAGGTCGGTCTCTGCGACACAGTCCTGGACTGGTTCAAATCTTTCCTCTCCAATAGGCTGGAATGTGTTAGTCTTGGCAACGCCACGTCCCAGACAGTTGGTGTCTCCTGTGGTGTCCCTCAGGGGTCAGTTCTGGGGCCCCTGCTGTTTTCCCTTTACATGCTGCCTTTAGGTCAAATTATTAATCAGTTCAACATTTCTTTTCACTGTTATGCCGACGATACACAGCTTTACATCAGGACTGGAGCATCCTCATCTTCCACCTTGTCATCTCCATCTTCACTCACTCACTCCACAAGGTTTCCATAGCCGTAGTTTGGAACGATTGACAGCCTGTCGGCGAGATCAAAGCGTGTCGGAACTCTCTCTATACAGTATATGGCTGTGTCTCAATTCAAGGGCTGCATCCTCATGAGTGCGCATTTGTCGGCCGCATACGTCATTGCCCCGCGCGGAGGACTGTCCCAATTCGAAGACTCCTCCTCATGCGGCCGAGGAATGCGGCCTACTTCCTGCCGAAATCTGAGGATGCATTCGTGAATCCTTCCAGACGGAGGCTATCCCAGAATTCATAGCGCCAGCAGAGATTTCGCGGGGGGGGGTGAGACTTTCTGCGTGCAGTGTCGGGGCTGCTGCGTGTTGTTGTTACTGTATTGGATAAAATAAAAAGGAGTTTCACAAACTCCTTCCTTTTAATCTCAGTCCTCGTTTTTTTATCCAATAAAAGACAAACGTAAAATAAGTTTTAACCGTACCGAGTGAGATTCGAACCAGCTTCGAGAAAAGTATCTCTGCACCAATCACAGGTTGATTTACTAACTGAGCTACTGGACAAGTTGCATTTTGTAGGTCCACTCTCGCTTTTAACAGATCGCCCCTTATAAGCTGATTTGTAATCAGTTCTTAACAAACAGTAAACTCAGTAAACACACTAACTAATATATTTTAGCGGCGTCCCTTCTCTT
>JBBPBX010058570.1:0-22057 GCA_038048925.1 Garcialebias charrua
GGTCGGGTAGCAGTAGATCGATGTGCGCGCTTCAATTTCTCCACCTCTACCTTCCACTTCTCATCACGTCGCTGTAAACACTGAACTAATTTTCCCTCAAACTCTTGTAAGGTAGTAATCATCAGCTGTTCTAATGCCTCCACATTTTTGTCTATATATGTTCTTATATTTTGCTCTCGATTTAAAGCACTGCTCACTGAGTCCTGAAAATTTCCCTCCAAAGTGTTAACCTTCTCCCCCACTGTTTTCAAATCATCTTTAAGCTTAAAGAGGTCTGCTTGTGAGAAATATGTTGAATCATCATCTTCTTCCTCATCATCACTTTCTTCATCTGAAGCATATAATGAACTAAGTAAAGAAGTTATTTCCCCCACAGGGTTTCTACGGGTTACCCAAGCATCATCTCCCGGACAACTACCTGCTAAATCAGTTTCTAAAGGAGGACATGTTACTCCATCTGCTCCTTGCAGTGAACCCTCTACCTCAGCTTCAGTTAGTTGTGAGGGATTTTCTTCCATTATATCAATAAAGTTATCACTCTTGATGCAAAATGATTTTTTTTTCTTTTTTTTTTTTTTTAACAAAACCCCAAACAACAACAACAGTCAAATATGATACCTCAGCTTAATAATACACATTCAAAAAACATTGTTTCCCCATACGGGCCACCACTGTAACAATCTCCCTTTTAAACGTGAGCTTGTACACGCTCAAGAGAGTTCTTTTAACTAGTTTTGAATGTAATCAGGAAACTGAGTATAACACTAGACCGTCATAAATAAACATTATAGAAAAAATGAATAAATAAATAAATGTGGACACGTCAACTTCAGGGTGCCGTAGGGCGTGGCTGTATTAATCAAACAAAAATCAGCTGTTCCAATTGTGATTCAAACATAATTAGTTACACAAAAGCACATTTACATTAACATAATAAAGTTTCTGAAAAAGTTCAAGTCCCCATAAACTTCCCCCAGAGAGATCTCTCGTTAATTATAATAAATTGTCCCATGAAAAAAAAGTCGGCCGTTAGTCACTCAAAAAATATTCAAAAATGAAAGACTCGTTGGGGCCCATATGATCCTCCAGTCTCTCACAACGACAGGAGGAGGATAAAACAAATGATAAGGAAACGTCTCACCGGGTTTGTGTCTGTCCCAGCTGTTTCCTTCTTTCAACCTGGAGCGCTCTCCTCCAAAATCGCTCCAGGGAATCCGGACCGATCCTTCCCAGGGTGTCACTTTAGTCAATCTGTGAAAGTCTTCTCCTTCCCTCCTGAGTTGGGTCTAACTTCAGCATGAAGCCCAACTACAGATGTCCTGTGTTGATTCGGGAGCTCCACCGGTCCGTGCGCAGCGTCTCAGCACGCGTCTTCACCTGCCACACCCCCCTGCAGCGCTCAAACCCTTGTCCTTTTATCAGCTCCGGTAAAGCTGTGAGTCACGTGACCCAGATAATTTTCCCAGTGGATACTTTTGAGACTGAAACACACAACTACAAGACATTCTTGTATTTATATTAACACAAACATTTTATTTATGTTCCCTTTATTTAGGACCAAGGTAAACCTTTTTTTTTTTCTTCACAAATACTGTCATTCAGTGTGATGTCACAAGTTTAGCCTCTCCTCTGCTGTGCCTCACGGGCATAAGACCAGTCTGTCCTTTGTGTGTCTGATTTATTGCTTGAAGGTAAGGGTTAGCCTAGCCATGCTACCACTTACCTGCTCAATGTAAACAAATGCTTATTATACAGCGCTCTGTTACAGCTGCATGGCCCAATTTATACATCAAACTTCTTATACAGTTGTGCTATAACATACTAATTTACAGGTAGGCAATATCCATCCATCCATCCATTTTCGTCCGCTTATCCGGGGTCGGGTCGCGGGGGTAGCAGCCTAAGTAGGGAGGCCCAGACTTCCCTCTCCCCAGCCACTTGGAGCAGCTCCTCTGGGGGAATCCCAAGGCGTTCCCAGGCCAGCCGAGAAACATAGTCCCTCCAGCGTGTCCTGGGTCTTCCTCTGGGTCTCCTCCCGGTGGGACATGCCCGGAACACCTCACCAGGGAGGCGTCCAGGAGGCATCCTAACCAGATGCCCGAGCCACCTCAACTGGCTCCTTTCGATGTGGAGAAGCAGCGGCTCTACTCCGAGTCCCTCCCGGATGACTGAGCTTCTCACCCTATCTCTAAGGGAGAGTCCAGACACCCTGCGGAGAAAACTCATTTCAGCCGCTTGTATCCGAGATCTCGTTCTTTCGGTCATAACCCAGAGCTCATGACCATAGATGAGGGTGGGAACGTAGATCGATCGGTAAATTGAGAGCTTTGCCTTTTGACTCAGCTCTCTCTTCACCACGACAGACCGGTACAGCGCCCGCTTCACTGCGGACGCTGCACCTATCCGCCTATCGATCTCACGCTCCAGTTTTCCCTCATTCGTGAACAAGATCCCGAGATACTTAAACTCCTCCACTTGGGGCAGGACCTCCTCCCCGACCCGGAGAGGGCATGCTACCCTTTTCCGGCTCAAGACCATGGCCTCGGATTTGGAGGAACTGATCCTCATCCCGGCTGCATCACATTCAGCTGCAAACCGCTCCAGTGAAAGCTGTAGATCACGAACTGATGAAGCCAATAGGACCACATCATCTGCAAAAAACAGAGAAGCGATTCTAAGGCCACCAAAACGGATCCTCTCAACACCTTGGCTGCGCCTAGAAATTCTGTCCATAAAAGTTATGAACAGAATCGGTGACAAAGGGCAACCTTGGCGGAGTCCAACTCTCACAGGGAACGAGCCTGACTTACTGCCAGCGATGCGGACCAAGCTCTGACACCGGTCGTACAGGGACCCAACAGCCCGTATCAAAGGGCCCGGTACCCCATACTCCCGGAGTACCCCCCACAGAAGCCCCCGAGGGACGCGGTCGAATGCCTTTTCCAAGTCCACAAAGCACATGTAAACTGGTTGGGCAAACTCCCACGCACCCTCCAGGACCCTGTTGAGGGTGTAGAGCTGGTCTAGTGTTCCACGACCAGGACGAAAACCACACTGCTCCTCCTGAATCCGAGGTTCGACTATCCGACGGACCCTCCTCTCCAGAACCCCTGAATAGACCTTACCAGGGAGGCTTAAGAGTGTGATCCCTCTATAGTTGGAACACACCCTACGGTCCCCCTTTTTGAATAGGGGAACCACCACCCCAGTCTGCCAATCCAAGGGAACTGCCCCCGATGTCCACGCGATATTGCAGAGTCGCGTAAGCCAACACAACCCCACAACATCCAGAGCCCTAAGGAACTCAGGACGAATCTCATCCACCCCGGAGCCTTGCCACCGCGGAGCTTTTTAACCACCTCGGCGACCTCAGCACCAGAGATTGGAGAGCCCGACCCAAAGTCCCCAGGCTCCGCTTCCTCAGTGGAAGACGTGCCAGTAGGATTGAGGAGGTCTTCGAAGTATTCCGCCCACCGACTCACAACATCCCGAGTTGAGGTCAACAGCACGCCATCCCCACCATAAATGGTGTTGGTCGCGTACCGCTTTCCCCCCCTGAGACGCCGGATGGTGGACCAGAATCGCCTCGAAGCCGTACGGAAGTCATTCTCCATGGCCTCTCCGAACTCCTCCCACGCCCGAGTTTTTGCCTCAGCAACCACCCGAGCCGCATGCCGCTTGGACTGCCGGTATCTATCTGCTGCTTCCGGGGTCCCACAGGCCAAAAAGGCCCAATAGGACTCCTTTTTCAGCCTGACAGCATCCCTCACCGCCGGTGTCCACCACCGGGTTCTAGGGTTGCCACCACGACAGGCACCAACAACCTTGCGGCCACAACTCTGATAAGCTGCCTCGACAATAGAGGCGCGGAACATGGCCCACTCGGGCTCAATGTCCCCCGCCTCCCTCGGAACGTGTTCAAAGCTCTCCCGGAGGTGGGAGTTAAAGCTCCGTCTTACGGGAGACTCTGCCAGACGTTCCCAGCAGACCCTCACAATACGTTTGGGTCTGCCAGGTCTGACCGGCATCCTCCCCCACCATCGGAGCCAACTCACCACCAGGTAGTGGTCAGTTGACAGCTCCGCCCCTCTCTTCACCCGAGTGTCCAGGACATGCGGCCGCAGATCAGATGAGACGACAACAAAGTCGATCATCGAACTGCGACCTAAGGTGTCCTGGTGCCAAGAGCACACATGGACACCCTTATGCCTGAACATGGTGTTTGTTATGGACAATCCATGACGAGCACAGAAGTCCAACAACAGAACACCGCTCGGGTTCAGATCAGGGGGGCCGTTCCTCCCAACCACACCCCTCCAGGTCTCACTGTCATTGCCCACGTGAGCGTTGAAGTCCCCCAGCAGAACAAGGGAGTCCCCAGGAGGCGCACCCTCCAATACCCCCTCCAAGGACTCCAAAAAGGGTGGGTAATCTGCGCTGCCGTTTGGTGCATAGGCACAAACAACAGTCAGAGCCCGTCCCCCCACACGTAGGCGAAGGGAGGCTACCCTCTCGTTCACCGGGGTGAACCCCAACGTACAGGCACCGAGATGGGGGGCAACCAGTATGCCCACTCCTGCTCGGCGCCTCTCACCGGGGGCAACTCCAGAGTGGAAGAGTGTCCAACCCCTCTCAAGGAAACTGGTTCCAGAGCCAGAGCCATGCGTTGAGGTGAGTCCGACTATTTCTAGCCGGAACCTCTCAACCTCACACACTAGCTCAGGCTCCTTCCCCTACCAGGTAGGCAATATGAGACTGTAAATTCCATCTTTGTCAGCAGTTGTTTAATATGACAATTTGCTCCATTTTTAGCTTCCAGATGAGCCTTTCTGCCTGTTATTCAGTCGGGATTCTGCTCGCTGCTGTTTTGCCTAGAGGAAAAATATAAAACCATCTCGGGCCCTTGCCCTATTGGCTGAGGCTTTAATTTTAATGAACTGAGAGCACCACTAAAATATTTTTTAAAACATTGTGACACTGCTGTTTTTATTTATTTTTGTTTCAGGGACTGAGGCTCTGTGCGGTGGCGGTGGTGATCCCTGGTGACGGTGTCTTGTTTTGTGTGTGGAGCACCCCTTTCCCTTTGTAGCTCAGGTGATCCCTTGTCTTCACTGCCCCCCCCACTAGTAAGCCTCAGTCTCACCTGATATTTTAAAATGTTTATTTTAACTTCAGCAAAAGTCCTGTTTTAAAAATGAAGTTGGAAATACTGCCAACAATACTCTGGCATAAATAATTTTCATTTGTACCAATTTCCTTCCAATAAATTTGATAAAATTTATTTGAATCTTGTCGTCTTCCTCCAGTAGAACAAACCTACGTGTCTTTTTACTATTTAGATTTCCTGGAGTATAATCCCAGGCGGCGTTCTTGTTTTTCACTCATTGCAAGCTGACTAAAGACTTAATATTCTCTATTATAACTTTAATATTTTTTAAAGATAATCAGATCCATGTGCCATAATTAAAGCTGCAGTATGTAGCTTTTTTTATGAACATATTTCTTCACTCTGTCACTACCTCCTGACAGACTGATGTTAGCCAGGTAATCTCTGAAAAAAAATTAAAAAAAATATTGTCCCCTTGCTTCTCCAGGTGGTAAATAAGCATTTCTAAAAAGAAAAGGTGACCCGCCATTTTCCAGCCAATAAAAACAGAGTTTGTAACCAGCCAATAAAAACAGAGCTTGAATTTGAATCAGCCAATAAAAACAGAGCTTGAATTTGAAATTCAACAGACCACAAGGGGGCAGAGCCACATATGGCTCTGAGGGGGAGGGATCAGAATGCTTTGCCTGTTGAAAATATTTCTAACTGCTGCAGTTCTACAGAAACTGCATACTGAACCTTTAATTAAAACCTACTTGTATAATAAGGCTTTTAGTATCTGAATTTCTTCGTATTTTTATTTTCATTTTGTCATTTTGTCACGTATTTTAATTGATTTGGTATACTTTTTGTGTTTCTGGTGTCATTCTTTTGATGTTTTAATATACAAATATCCATCCATTATCTTTTAACGGCTTCTTCCATTTTTGGGTCACGGGGGTCGCCGCCGGTGCACATGTCCAACAATCACTGTGCAAGGGGTACACCCTGGATGGGTCACAAGTCCATCACAGCATATACAAATAAAGTATTTTTTAAAATTTTATTGTGTAATAAAAACATCACATCCAACAAGTTTGATGTTCAAATACAAATAAAACAAGAGAATTGACGTTTGGCTTTTACTTCCAAATATTCACATCTAAACCTGTGTACGTGGTTCAACTGTGGAAGTAGCGGTGTTCATAAATGGACACTGAAGTCCATATATTTTCTTATAACCTGCAATAGAAAGCTTTTGCCTTTTTTGTTTTGTGTCCCTTCAGCGGCTCCTGCAGCCAGTTAGATGTGCTGGTCTATTTCAGTTTAATCCTCATAATGTAAAATCCATTCTTTTCTGTGATGAGTTCTTATGTTTTCTGTGTGTTTTTTGGATTAAAACCCTACCGTCCATATCATGAATCAGTAATGTTTAGAAAATAATATTTGGTTTCACTCAGGTGATATATTCTTTGTTTGTGTTTTTGTTTACAGATCTAAATGTTTAAAAATTGAAAAAAAAAAAAAACATTAAAAAAGCTGAGCTCCAGTTTGGATTAAAAATAAATAATTTTGTACTGGATTGTATTTTTTCAGAGGTAAGTGTTTCTCTGCATGTTGTACGTCACAGAGCCAATAGCTGTGGGACAATGATGATGATGATGATGATGATGATGATGAGTTAAATATCACTGACTTGAGTGCTTCCAAAAAGGTTGTTAGAGATTCCCTGTTGACGTCGACCACCTCCAGGATCACAATGATGTCGTAACGAGACACAATCTGCAGGAAAAATCACTTTAGTTTGACAAATCATCTGTATAAATAGTTATAAATGTTTTTTTTTAATGCTTCAGTTTATGAGCGTTTACATCATGCTGGTGTAACGGAGTTAAAAATATACTCTAAGATAATCAGTTACTCCACTGTATTCATGTTTGTGAATTTTATTTTATTGAGGTCTTTTATTTTGAAATGTATCAAGGAGGAAATGATGTGTGCACTTGGCTCCTCCCGTGTTTCCTTTCCCTCACTTTGCTGGAGAAGCAGTAGGCGTGTTTCCATCAAGGTTTCTAGGTGCGCATTATGAAGCATCGCATCAGAAAAGCTAAATGGAAACGGCATAATTCGAGTTAACTTCCTCTAAGTCGCTCTAAAGTTTATACGCTCGCTTGAGGTAGTTTTTGGGGAGTCGATTCAGAGCTGAGTCGGCTAAACGACAGATGGAAACAGATTAGCCGACTCAGTTCTGCCGCAGCGAACATTCACGTCACGTGACTGATCAGCTGTTTCCGCTCCGGACAACATGTAACATCGCTAAAACTAGTTGGCATGACAGAATAAATACAACTTGCCCGATAGCAACACATACCTGAAATATTCTCTCCATTTTGCCGAGATGTCTGTTTTCAAACGCTACTTCCTGTTTACTGTGGAAGTGCGTAACGCTGACGTCTGACGTATGGCGCTGACGTGTGACGTAATGACGCTGACGTCTGACGTAGAGACGCTTTGCGTGGCATTGCAGATGCGCTTCAAGCCAGTTTAATGGAAACACTTCTGATCCTCATAATTTTAATTTACATTTTAGCGAAATTTTCTAAAATTCGCTCAAAAATCGAATTTAAATTGGATGGAAACATAGCAACTGTGAAGGTAAGGAGTGTGGAAGGCTCTCTGATGATATTTTATATGTTTTCTTGAAATTTTTACTTTTAAAGTTGTACACTTTTAATCATATTGTTTGATATATATTTTAAAACATTACAGTAACACTTATTTTCAAGTTTAACCACAAATATAAAGGTTGTAGGCATTTTATTTTCCCTCTCTTTTCTTTTTGGTGCCACATTGTGTGATGTGCCCCCTGGTGGACAATGACTGTAATAGCAAGGGTGTTGTCACGTTTTTCATTTGGTAACATTTATTTTTGCACATGTAGGAGCCAGAAGTGCAGAAAACAGAAGACAAAGTGATGTGTTTATTTTATTGTCTTCTGCAGGTATGTGAAATTGTTGTTTTTGTTCATGTAATGATTGAATGTTGTCTTTTTGTTGTTCTAGACTGCCCAGTAGATGGCGCTGTTGTTCTTTTATTGCACTGTTTTTAATTATATATTTAGAAAATGTTATGTTTTGTTACTCTAAAAGAAAAATATTACTTTTCTGCTTTGTAAACCTCCTGAATGAAATATAACTGTTATATTGTGAGGCTGACTTTGCTGGAGAAGCACTGTGAAGGAGCCAGAAGTGCAGAAAACAGAAGACAAAGTGATGTGTTTATTTTATTGTCTTCTGCAGGAGAACCAATAAACATTGGAGAAACAGTATTTTGACGTGCTGTCGTGTGTCCAAAAACAAGCATCGTCACACTGGCAGTTTAATATATTTTAGTTATCATCACAGTTTGTAGTAGTTGGACCCAGGAATGTAGACTGACAAAAAGGAGGTTGAGTTAAAAAAAAAAAGATACATTTTGTTATACAAAAAAGGCTGATGGCGGATAAACTACTAATAAACAGAGGATGTGCAGAGAAAAGAAAGGCACACTAATTTTATTTTAATTTTATAAATTTCTTCATTTTATACAATACAATACAAAACAATCTCATAAACAATAAGAATACAAAATATAAAATGAAAGGTAACAGAAAGAAGAAAAAAATCTTATTATATCTGCCCCTTTTTTAATTAGTTCAAACAATAAAAATCTTCAAGTAACAAGTAACTAATTAAGTAAGTAAACTTTATTTTGTAGCATTTTTCATAGATAAAATCACAAAGTGCTTTACAGAAATACAAAATACAGGCTTAAAATAAAACTAAAACAATCACAACAGCTGACTGGACTCCCGCCAGTGCTGCCTGTTGTCATCAATTCTGTTCATAACTTTTATGGACAGACAAGAACGTTAATTCTCAATCTAGGCACCAAATCCAATAATTCTCAGTCGGGTCATCTGGACAGTTTCTTTTTTATAGAAACGTTTCACCCCCCATCTGGAAGGCATCATCAGAGGAGTTCCAGCAAACTGTTTCCCCACCAAGCAGTAAACACCTTAAGTGGACTAACCAGTTTGCTGGTTAGTTTTATGGACAGAATTTCTCAGTGCAGCCATGGGGTGGAGGGAGTCCGGTTTAGTGGCCTCAGGATTCCATCTCTGCTCTATGTGGATGATGTGATCCTGTTGGTGTTGTCGTGCCGTGATCTTCAGCTCTCACTGGAGTGATTTGCAGCTGAGTGTAACGTTCGGGTTTTGGATTCATAATAAGCCAGGAGTGCAAAAACAAGAACAGGTTTTATTAATTACTGGCTGTGGGTGAGAAGTCAGGATCCAAAGTGTTAACAGGTCCTCACAGGCTGTAGGGAGAGAGTCACCGGTCAGAAATGACATCACTGGCAGAGCAGCTACAGTGCGTGGTTCGTTGGGGGGCAAGTCCCAGAGCCGGGTCCAGATAACGAAGCAGGAGTCATGCACGGTGAAGCAGAGACAAGAAACCAGAGCCAAGTCGTGATTCAAAAGTGTAGTCAATGGGGAAGGTGCAGAGTCACAAACCATGGTCAGATGAGTAGATTAAATCCAAAAGGGTCAGGCAAAGCAAGGAGTCAAAAAACAGGCGAGGGGTCAAGGCAAGGCAAGGCAGCAAGGCATGAGACAAGATTCTATGATAAAAGGCTTCACTATCAGGGACCATGATGTTTAATAATTCAGCACTGGTGGAGAGGGAGCATGGAACCTATAGGGTGCAGAGCAGGTGAACTAGATGAGCTGAACAGGTGAGTAGAATCAGGGCTGATTGCTGTGAGAAACAAGGGAGGCATAGTAAGTAAGTAAGTAAAGTTTATTTATAGAGCGTTTATCACAGACATAAAATCACAAAGCGCTGTACAATAAAAATCAACGCTAAAAATATACAAAGAATAAAACAAGCATAATAACTACAAAAAAGCAAAGTAAAATCATGACGTAAAAGCCTGAGAGAATAAAAGTGTTTTTAGTTGCTTTTTAAAAACCTCAACAGAGTCAGCAAAACAAAGCTGCAGGGGCAAACTGTTCCACAGCCTGGGGGCCACTGACTGAAAGGCCCTGTCCCCTTTAGTTTTCAACCGCGGACATGGAACATCTAAGAAGTTCTGAGTCTGGGAACAAAGGCCACGAGCAGCAGAGTATTTAGTTAAAAGCTGACAAAGATACACAGGACCCTTGCCATTGAAAGCTCTGTACGTGAGCACAAGAACTTTAAAGTGGATTCTAAACTCGACTGGGAGCCAGTGAAGTGAATATAGAACCGTGGCAGTACTGGCTTTGGTGAGAAGTCTGGCAGCTGCGTTCTGAATCACTTGTAGAGGTGAAGCAGAAGACTTGTCCAGGCAGGTAAAAAGGGCATTACAGTAGTCCATGGCTTGGAAGGGTTAGACTTGAGCTGGAGATGGGTGAGAGGCATCAAAGCAGGGAAACAATGGCATGAAAGTAGAAACTATGCCAGGTGACATGGGCAGAAGAACAAAGAGCATGAAGGCAGGATTATGGCAGGATGTGCAGAAACATGGCATGAGGAGCAGTGATACGAGTAGAAGAGGGGTCTGCAGGGGGCTGCTGACCATTGCACCGAGTGTGAAGCAGCTGGGACGAGAATCAGCACCTCCAAGTCTGAGGCCATGGTCCTCAGTCAGAAAAGGGAGGATTGTTCTCTTCAGGTCGATGGTGAGGTTCTGCCTCAAGTGGAGGAGTTCAAGTATCTTGGGATTATTTTCAAGAGTGAGGGAGGAATGGAGCGTGAGATTGACAGCTGGATTGGTACAGCATCTGTAGTATTGCAGACTCTGTACCGGTTCGTTGTGGTGAAGAGAGAGCTGAACTGTAAGGCAAAGCTCTCTGTTTACTGGTCGGTCTATGTTTTTATCCTCACCTATGGTCATGAACTCGGGGTAGTGACCAAAAGAAAGAGATTGCAGATACAGGTGGTTGAAATGAGTTTCCTCTGCAGGGTAGCTGGACTCTCTCTTAGAGACAGGGTGAGAAGTTCAGTTATCAGGAGAGACTCAAAGTAGAACCGCTGCTCCTCAATATCGAGAGGAGCCAGTTGAGGTGGTTCGGGCATCTGGTAAGGATGCCCCCTGGACACCTTCCTAGGGAGGTGCTTGGGGCATATCCAACTGGAAGGAGACCTCGGGGAAGACCCAGGACATGCTGGAGAAACTATGTCTCTTGGTTGACCTGAGAACGCCTTGGAATCCTCCCAGAAGAGCTGGAAGAGGTACTATGGAAAGAGATGTCTGGGCTTCCCTGCTCAAGCTGCTGCCCCACGACCTGACTTTGGAATAAGCAGAAGATAATCCCATACCATACCATTTTATTTATAGAGCACTAAAACAGTGACAAGGCCAACCAAAGTGCTGTACAAACAAACAAACAAACAAACAAACAACAGGCAACACATAGGCAACATACAAAATGAAGTACAAAAAATAGACATAAAATCATCATAGATAATAAATATACATTAACGACCAAACACAGACCATCTAGTGTTGAAAGCAATGGAGTAGTAGTGGGTTTTTAAACAGGATTTGAAAATCGAGAGGAAGGGGGCCTGTCTGACGAGCAGAGGTAACTTGTTCCAGAGTCTTGGTCCTGCTACAGAGAAGGTCCTGTCACCTCTGCGCTTAAGACGAGTTCCTGGAACTGTAGGAACTAACTGGTCCTCTGACCTCAGAGAACATGGTGGGACATATGGCTGTAGCAAATCAGAGAGATAGGCAGGGGCGAGACTGTTCAGTTATTTGTAGACATACAAGAGAATTTTGAACAAGATTCGAAGATGAACCAGTGCAGGGAGGCCAAGAACTGGTGTAATGTGCTCTCTTTTGCCTGTTCTGGTTAAAAATCGGGCTGCTGCGTTCTGGACCAGTTGTAGTTGTGCCATGGTGATCTGACTGATACCAAACAGAAGTGAATTGCAGTAATCAAGCCTAGATGTAATAAATGTGTGTATTACTGTCTCCAGGTTATTTTTGGATAATGGATGGATGGACGGACGGATGGATTAAAAAAACTGTAAGAACAGCTGATAGAAACAGTAAATAAAACATTTAATTAAAAGCTTGTCTAAATAAAAGTGTCTTAAGCTGCTTTTTAAAGGAATCGACAGAGACGACCACACAAAGAGATGAGCAGGGTAGTCCACCGAGTAGGTATCTCTGCAGACAAATTTGGAAGGCATATCTGAAGGGCCACATCTGATTGGACAATAAAACAAAAGGCATATCTGAAGGGTCACATATGATTGGATGATATGAAAATGGACGTGTCTGGAGGACCCCATTTCATTGGACAATTAAAAAAGGGCATCTCTGGATGGCCAGATCTGATTGGACGAAAAAAATAAAGGCTGAACCAAAAAAAAAGAGTCTGTTTTGTGTTAAACACAGACATATTATGTCTAAAAACAAGGCTTTATTGGCAGATTATGTTAACCACAGGCATATTATATCTATGGTGTTAACTGGTTCGACGTTAGTGGCGTCTCAGGTTCAAAATTGGTGGCGTTGTGGTTTGACATTAGCGGTGTCTTCATACATTTTCTTTCCGCCTCTCTTAACACAGAACTTCTGGTTACATTTCAAAATAAGAGCAACATACCTAAATGGGTAGTGGGAAGGACTAAATGTTTGTTTTTTTAAATACCTAGCCATTACATTAAAGTACAAAATCTGTTTAGGTTTTTCAGCAATGAGAAAATAGTTATAATCGATTCATAAAGAAAGAAAAATAATGTAAACAAAATAATAATGATACTTAAGCTGGCTTTGGGACAAATTGTTTCCTTTACTGCACATTTTCTTGTTCAACCTTTTAAAGCAGTCACTGCAGATGAGTGATTGTCAGTTTCTGCAATTGGAGCAGGTATTTCTGCTTACTGGTTAACTTCCTCAGCTGTCTCACATTTTAAGGGTCAATCCTACTCCATGTTTCAGCTCCTTTCATAGATCAGCTCTCATAGAAGAGCACTTCTAAAGAGTAAATTTAGTTTTCAGTTTTTCTAAAAAGTTAAGTCTGGTCCTCTGGACATTCAAAGAACAAAACAAAACAAGAAAAAATGCAGATATGTTTTGCCTTTCCTCCGAAAGACTTCTTCAGTCTGAGGAGCTGTATTCAGCTCAGTCATAAATAGCACCTTCTCGTAGTGGATCAACCAGTT
This sequence comes from Garcialebias charrua, assembly GCA_038048925.1. NCBI lineage: Eukaryota > Metazoa > Chordata > Actinopteri > Cyprinodontiformes > Rivulidae > Garcialebias > Garcialebias charrua. The sequence continues at coordinate 13,288 of JBBPBX010058570.1, forward strand.
TGCTGCTGGGACGTTATGTTAATAAAGTACATTTGTTCTGGACTAATCTTTAAGAAACTAAAAACAAGAGTTCAAATGTTACCTTAACCAGGATTTTCAGAACATCTGGATCAGAAATGTTGCTTCTTCCAAACTTCTGAACATTAAAAGCTGCGATTTTCATGGTGGCTAAAACAAAATGAAGCAGGAAAAAGACCCGCAAAAATTACGTTTAGCTTGTTAGGAGTCTGTGTCTGAACACAGTGTGGTTTAGCTGTTTGTTAACAAATGCTGTCGACAATGAAGACCGACAGGTTTAACACCAATAGCTCTGGGCCATCTGAGGCTTTAAGAACAGTGTCAGGGTTTACTCCAGAGGCAGGTAAGAACCCAATTGTGCAAGCAGGGACTCGGACTCAGAAAATATAAAGAAACACTTTAATGGTGAATAAACAAAATCAAAGAGCTGCGTGGCAGCAAAACTTACATAGACCTGGGAGGGACGTGACATGGAAGACCTAACGACGACGCGACAAAAACAGACTGGCAGACAGAGTATATATACACAGACAGGGCAAGAGACACAGGTGGAAATAATAGACTGATTGGAGTAACATTAGGGAAGCCATCCTGGAGCCAGAGAACTACCTAAAACCTGTAACATAAATAGACTGTGACATGAACAACTAAACTGGAGCAGGGAACCTGAATAAACTAAAACATGCAAACCTACAACAAAAACTGGAGCAAGGGAAACTAAATAAAACTAGCAGATGACTGACAAGAAACTAAACTGAGTAAACATGGAGAACAAACAAAAGGTGCCCACTAGATGGCGCCATATCCTCACAGTACCCCCCCTCAAAGACGCCCCCCGGCGTCCCCAAGAACCCCCCCAAAAAAAAGACACGGGCGGGCAGAAGGAGGAACTGCAAGGACGGCTGGCCCAAACACAAACAGACAAGGACAAAAAACCAAGACACGGGCTAAACATAGAACAAGAACACAATAACGTCCAGACGGGCAGCGGCCCATCCTCCAGGCAGGAGACGGTCAGGCGGTCGGCCGGGGTGTCGCCCGTCAGGCAGGAGACGGTCAGGCGGTCGGCCGGGGTGTCGCCCGTCAGGCAGGAGACGGTCAGGCGGTCGGCCGGGGTGGCCCGTCAGGCAGGAGACGGTCAGGCGGTCGGCCGGGGTGCCGCCCGTCAGACAGGAGCCTCCGTGGGCGACGAGGCCCCAGGACAGTCGTAGACGAAGGTAGGACTCTCCAGGGTCCACCCAAAACAGGAGCTCCCTCATGCGGCGCAGTGGCGCAAAGCCACGAGACGTCAGAAGAGGAGTCGAGCAACGTTGAGACCACCTCGAGCGGCGTCGAGACCACCTCGAGCGGCGTCGAGACCACCTCGAGCGGCGTCGAGACCTCCTCGAGCGGCGTCGAGACCTCCTCGAGCGGCGTCGAGACCTCCTCGAGCGGCGTCGAGACCTCCTCGAGCGGCGTCGAGATCTCCTCGAGCGGCGTCGAGACGTCGAGCGTTAGGACCTCAAGCATTGAGATGATTTCATCGATGTCGAGCGTCGAGACGTCGAGCGCTACGACATCCCCGATGTCGAGCGAAGCGACGTCTGCGGCATTGGGACCCTCTGGAGGCGAGAGACCCTCTGGAGGCGAGAGACCCTCTGGAGGCGAGAGACCCTCTGGAGGCGAGAGACCCTCTGGAGGCGAGAGACCCTCTGGAGGCGAGAGACCCTCTGGAGACGACGTCGAGAGACCCTCTGGAGACGACGTCGAGAGACCCTCTGGAGACGACGTCGAGAGACCCTCTGGAGACGACGTCGAGAGACCCTCTGGAGTCGACGTCGAAAGACCCTCTGGAGCTGGCTGCATGACCTCTGGGCAGCCGAAGACGTGAGGGGTATCCTCCAGGACCCCCTCGGAACAAGATACGGGAGGGGCGTCCTCCAGGACCCCCTCGGAACAGGACACGGGAGTGGCGTCCTCCAGGACCCCCTCGGAATAGGATGCGTGGAAGGCGCCCGGACCCTCCGTAGACGTGGAGGCGTCTGTTGCGCCGGGACCCTCCGTAGACGTGGAGGCGTCTGTTGCGCCGGGACCCTCCGTGGACGTGGAGGCGTCTGTTGCGCCGGGACCCTCCGTGGACGTGGAGGCGTCTGTTGCGCCGGGACCCTCCGTGGACGTGGAGGCGTCTGTTGCGCCGGGACCCTCCGTGGACGTGGAGGCGTCTGTTGCGCCGGGACCCTCCGTGGACGTGGAGGCGTCTGTTGCGCCGGGACCCTCCGTGGACTGAGAGGCGTCCGGACCCTCTGAGGACGTAGAGGCGTCCGAACCCTCTGAGGCTGGAAGCAGGGCAGCAGCGCCCCTTGGAGCCGGAGACAGGGCAGCGCCCTCAGGAGCCGGAGACAGGGCAGCGCCCTCTGGCTGCAAGACCACTGGCCAGCAGGGAGCGTGGGAGACGTCCTCCTGGACCCTCCCGAGACTGGAACCGTGGGAGGAGTCCTCCTGGACCCTCCCGAGACTGGAACCGTGGGAGGAGTCCTCCTGGACCCTCCCGAGACTGGAACCGTGGGAGGAGTCCTCCTGGACCCTCCCGAGACTGGAACCGTGGGAGGCGTCGGGACCCTCTGAAGACGTAGGCAGGACGGCCGTCGAGTCTGCAGGCGAGGAGACCACCGTCGAGTCTGCAGGCGAGGAGACCACCGTCGAGTCTGCAGGCGAGGAGACCACCGTCGAGTCTGCAGGCGAGGAGACCACCGTCGAGTCTGCAGGCGAGGAGACCACCGTCGAGTCTGCAGGCGAGGAGACCACCGTCGAGTCTGCAGGCGAGGAGACCACCGTCGAGTCTGCAGGCGAGGAGACCACCGTCGAGTCTGCAGGCGAGGAGACCACCGTCGAGTCTGCAGGCGAGGAGACCACCGTCGAGTCTGCAGGCGAGGAGACCACCGTCGAGTCTGCAGGCGAGGAGACCACCGTCGAGTCTGCAGGCGCTGGAGCTGAAGCTGAAGAGCTGGAACCAGGAGCTGAAGAACCGGAACCAGGAACCGAAGCGTTGAGAGCCAACGAGTCAGCAACAGGTGAGGAGTCATCTTCTGCAGTCGGCGCTGCAGTTGGCGAGTCGGGCAGAGAGGGGGCTTGAGACCCACGTCTACCCCTCTTTCTGCGGTGGCGAGAAGCCTTAACTGCAACAGCCGATGAAAGCAGATCAGCACCCCCTGCTGATGACTGACTGGTTGTGGTAGTGATGGCTGCAGAAGGCTGGCTGGTAGCTGTAAACACTGTTGTGGCTGGAGCTGAAGAGCCTGGAGTTGCTGGCTCATCTGTGGTGGGTGTTTTCGCAGACCTGACATCAACCAGCAGTTGCTGGTAAACAGGAAGCTGTGTCAGACCGGGTTGTGATAACAACAATGTCTCCATAAGGGAAAGCACCATATCAATACAGTCTGGATTTTCTTTTGCAGAGTTGAATAGTTGTAGTAAAGTCTGGTTTATATGTGGAATGTCATCGGGTTGAATACGGGGTGAGTTAGGACCTGGGGTGGAAGAGATTCCATGTGGGGATGTGACGTTGAGTTCTGCCTCCACCTGACTCCTGAGAGGCGGAGTCACGTCACCCGCTCCCACAGCAACACTGGGGCCGCTGATTCCAGGAAGCGTGGTCTCGCCGGACCCAGCAGGAACAGTCGGTCGGCACGGAGGAGTGGCGGATCGCTTCTGTGTCCTCTTTTTGCCGCCCCGACGGCGGCGTGACTGGGGAATAGGCACCAAACATAAATCGTCCTCATCCTCACCAGATGTCCAGCCAGAAACCACGAGTGGGGCTGAAGAGACGGATGTGGAGAAGGACGTCAGGCGGTCTTCTTGGAGCTGGACCCTCCATTCCTCCTCCAATACCAGAAGAGGCGAGGGCAGGATTTCCATCGCCTGACAGCAAACTTGAGGTCGAGCGGGTTCCAAGTGGAACCCACCGTAATGGATCACGGGTTCCCCCATCTGTGGCTCGGGACAAAAAAGGTGAGCAACGTGACTTATATCTTTCTGAGGAGATCCCGGCTTGCTGGGTTCTGAATGAGGTCGCGTCGTACTGTCAGGGTTTACTCCAGAGGCAGGTAAGAACCCAATTGTGCAAGCAGGGACTCGGACTCAGAAAATATAAAGAAACACTTTAATGGTGAATAAACAAAATCAAAGAGCTGCGTGGCAGCAAAACTTACATAGACCTGGGAGGGACGTGACATGGAAGACCTAACGACGACGCGACAAAAACAGACTGGCAGACAGAGTATATATACACAGACAGGGCAAGAGACACAGGTGGAAATAATAGACTGATTGGAGTAACATTAGGGAAGCCATCCTGGAGCCAGAGAACTACCTAAAACCTGTAACATAAATAGACTGTGACATGAACAACTAAACTGGAGCAGGGAACCTGAATAAACTAAAACATGCAAACCTACAACAAAAACTGGAGCAAGGGAAACTAAATAAAACTAGCAGATGACTGACAAGAAACTAAACTGAGTAAACATGGAGAACAAACAAAAGGTGCCCACTAGATGGCGCCATATCCTCACAGTACCCCCCCTCAAAGACGCCCCCCGGCGTCCCCAAGAACCCCCCCCAAAAAAGACACGGGCGGGCAGAAGGAGGAACCGCAAGGACGGCGGGCCCAAACACAAACAGACAAGGACAAAAAACCAAGACACGGGCTAAACATAGAACAAGAACACAATAACGTCCAGACGGGCAGCGGCCCATCCTCCAGGCAGGAGACGGTCAGGCGGTCGGCCGGGGTGTCGCCCGTCAGGCAGGAGACGGTCAGGCGGTCGGCCGGGGTGTCGCCCGTCAGGCAGGAGACGGTCAGGCGGTCGGCCGGGGTGTCGCCCGTCAGGCAGGAGACGGTCAGGCGGTCGGCCGGGGTGCCGCCCGTCAGACAGGAGCCTCCGTGGGCGACGAGGCCCCAGGACAGTCGTAGACGAAGGTAGGACTCTCCAGGGTCCACCCAAAACAGGAGCTCCCTCATGCGGCGCAGTGGCGCAAAGCCACGAGACGTCAGAAGAGGAGTCGAGCGGCGTTGAGACCACCTCGAGCGGCGTCGAGACCACCTCGAGCGGCGTCGAGACCTCCTCGAGCGGCGTCGAGACCTCCTCGAGCGGCGTCGAGACCTCCTCGAGCGGCGTCGAGACCTCCTCGAGCGGCGTCGAGATCTCCTCGAGCGGCGTCGAGATCTCCTCGAGCGGCGTCGAGACGTCGAGCGTTAGGACCTCAAGCATTGAGATGATTTCATCGATGTCGAGCGTCGAGACGTCGAGCGCTGCGACATCCCCGATGTCGAGCGAAGCGACGTCTGCGGCATTGGGACCCTCTGGAGGCGAGAGACCCTCTGGAGGCGAGAGACCCTCTGGAGGCGAGAGACCCTCTGGAGGCGAGAGACCCTCTGGAGGCGAGAGACCCTCTGGAGGCGAGAGACCCTCTGGAGGCGAGAGACCCTCTGGAGGCGAGAGACCCTCTGGAGACGACGTCGAGAGACCCTCTGGAGACGACGTCGAGAGACCCTCTGGAGACGACGTCGAGAGACCCTCTGGAGACGACGTCGAGAGACCCTCTGGAGACGACGTCGAGAGACCCTCTGGAGACGACGTCGAGAGACCCTCTGGAGTCGACGTCGAAAGACCCTCTGGAGCTGGCTGCATGACCTCTGGGCAGCCGAAGACGTGAGGGGTATCCTCCAGGACCCCCTCGGAACAAGATACGGGAGGGGCGTCCTCCAGGACCCCCTCGGAACAGGACACGGGAGTGGCGTCCTCCAGGACCCCCTCGGAATAGGATGCGTGGAAGGCGCCCGGACCCTCCGTAGACGTGGAGGCGTCTGTTGCGCCGGGACCCTCCGTAGACGTGGAGGCGTCTGTTGCGCCGGGACCCTCCGTGGACGTGGAGGCGTCTGTTGCGCCGGGACCCTCCGTGGACGTGGAGGCGTCTGTTGCGCCGGGACCCTCCGTGGACGTGGAGGCGTCTGTTGCGCCGGGACCCTCCGTGGACGTGGAGGCGTCTGTTGCGCCGGGACCCTCCGTGGACGTGGAGGCGTCTGTTGCGCCGGGACCCTCCGTGGACTGAGAGGCGTCCGGACCCTCTGAGGACGTAGAGGCGTCCGAACCCTCTGAGGCTGGAAGCAGGGCAGCAGCGCCCCTTGGAGCCGGAGACAGGGCAGCGCCCTCAGGAGCCGGAGACAGGGCAGCGCCCTCTGGCTGCAAGACCACTGGCCAGCAGGGAGCGTGGGAGACGTCCTCCTGGACCCTCCCGAGACTGGAACCGTGGGAGGAGTCCTCCTGGACCCTCCCGAGACTGGAACCGTGGGAGGAGTCCTCCTGGACCCTCCCGAGACTGGAACCGTGGGAGGAGTCCTCCTGGACCCTCCCGAGACTGGAACCGTGGGAGGCGTCGGGACCCTCTGAAGACGTAGGCAGGACGGCCGTCGAGTCTGCAGGCGAGGAGACCACCGTCGAGTCTGCAGGCGAGGAGACCACCGTCGAGTCTGCAGGCGAGGAGACCACCGTCGAGTCTGCAGGCGAGGAGACCACCGTCGAGTCTGCAGGCGAGGAGACCACCGTCGAGTCTGCAGGCGAGGAGACCACCGTCGAGTCTGCAGGCGAGGAGACCACCGTCGAGTCTGCAGGCGAGGAGACCACCGTCGAGTCTGCAGGCGAGGAGACCACCGTCGAGTCTGCAGGCGAGGAGACCACCGTCGAGTCTGCAGGCGAGGAGACCACCGTCGAGTCTGCAGGCGCTGGAGCTGAAGCTGAAGAGCTGGAACCAGGAGCTGAAGAACCGGAACCAGGAACCGAAGCGTTGAGAGCCAACGAGTCAGCAACAGGTGAGGAGTCATCTTCTGCAGTCGGCGCTGCAGTTGGCGAGTCGGGCAGAGAGGGGGCTTGAGACCCACGTCTACCCCTCTTTCTGCGGTGGCGAGAAGCCTTAACTGCAACAGCCGATGAAAGCAGATCAGCGCCCCCTGCTGATGACTGACTGGTTGTGGTAGTGATGGCTGCAGAAGGCTGGCTGGTAGCTGTAAACACTGTTGTGGCTGGAGCTGAAGAGCCTGGAGTTGCTGGCTCATCTGTGGTGGGTGTTTTCGCAGACCTGACATCAACCAGCAGTTGCTGGTAAACAGGAAGCTGTGTCAGACCGGGTTGTGATAACAACAATGTCTCCATAAGGGAAAGCACCATATCAATACAGTCTGGATTTTCTTTTGCAGAGTTGAATAGTTGTAGTAAAGTCTGGTTTATATGTGGAATGTCATCGGGTTGAATACGGGGTGAGTTAGGACCTGGGGTGGAAGAGATTCCATGTGGGGATGTGACGTTGAGTTCTGCCTCCACCTGACTCCTGAGAGGCGGAGTCACGTCACCCGCTCCCACAGCAACACTGGGGCCGCTGATTCCAGGAAGCGTGGTCTCGCCGGACCCAGCAGGAACAGTCGGTCGGCACGGAGGAGTGGCGGATCGCTTCTGTGTCCTCTTTTTGCCGCCCCGACGGCGGCGTGACTGGGGAATAGGCACCAAACATAAATCGTCCTCATCCTCACCAGATGTCCAGCCAGAAACCACGAGTGGGGCTGAAGAGACGGATGTGGAGAAGGACGTCAGGCGGTCTTCTTGGAGCTGGACCCTCCATTCCTCCTCCAATACCAGAAGAGGCGAGGGCAGGATTTCCATCGCCTGACAGCAAACTTGAGGTCGAGCGGGTTCCAAGTGGAACCCACCGTAATGGATCACGGGTTCCCCCATCTGTGGCTCGGGACAAAAAAGGTGAGCAACGTGACTTATATCTTTCTGAGGAGATCCCGGCTTGCTGGGTTCTGAATGAGGTCGCGTCGTACTGTCAGGGTTTACTCCAGAGGCAGGTAAGAACCCAATTGTGCAAGCAGGGACTCGGACTCAGAAAATATAAAGAAACACTTTAATGGTGAATAAACAAAATCAAAGAGCTGCGTGGCAGCAAAACTTACATAGACCTGGGAGGGACGTGACATGGAAGACCTAACGACGACGCGACAAAAACAGACTGGCAGACAGAGTATATATACACAGACAGGGCAAGAGACACAGGTGGAAATAATAGACTGATTGGAGTAACATTAGGGAAGCCATCCTGGAGCCAGAGAACTACCTAAAACCTGTAACATAAATAGACTGTGACATGAACAACTAAACTGGAGTAGGGAACCTGAATAAACTAAAACATGCAAACCTACAACAAAAACTGGAGCAAGGGAAACTAAATAAAACTAGCAGATGATGACTGACAAGAAACTAAACTGAGTAAACATGGAGAACAAACAAAAGGTGCCCACTAGATGGCGCCATATCCTCACAGTATCAGTGATTCTGATCGCCCCAGAGCGCGTGAACGCACCATGATTTCCGGTTCTGCAGCAGCTGGCAGGCCACTCCTGGAAGCTCACCTGGAGAGACGATGCTCTCCTGCAGGCAGGGGGAGCAATAAGGAGTCACCCAGTGATAGGTCAGCATCTGTGGGCTTGGATGCTGAACGACAAAGTTTAGAGAACCTTGGTTTTTCTAAAGAGGTCATTGGAACCATTCAGGGTTCACGTGCACAGTCTACGGCCGCTGTTTATGCATAAAAATGGGCTGCTTTTCAGCGTTGGTGCATAGAAAAACAGCTGGACCCATGTTCCTGTCATCTGGGCCACATTTTGTCATATTTACAACTGTTATTGGACAGAAATCTGGCCTTCAGCACCATTAAAATGTAT
>JBBPBX010058571.1:4820-16042 GCA_038048925.1 Garcialebias charrua
GGTCACGCTCAAACGGACTCCTTACCTGCTCCTTGTACTGGTCGGCATGACGACGCTCATCCTCCACCTGCAGCGTCACCTCCTTCAGCTTCTTCTCTGTACGGCGGACGATTTTGTTGGCTCCTGCTCTCTCCCTGGGGTTTCAGAGGAGTAAGACTCAGATCATTTGTTCTAATGATCAAAGCTCCGAGGAAGTCTTAAACCGTACTTTGCTTCCTGCTCCAGCTGCTCCTCCAGCTGAAGGAGCTTGGCCTCCAGGGCAGTGATGGACGCCTTGAACTTGGACTTGACGGCTCCTTCCAGCTCTGCCAGCTTCGCCTTCAGTTCCTGCATGGAGGATCAAACACATGGAGGTATGAGCTGTGATTTAACTGTTTGTTAAATATAAAGAAACACTCTGTTTGTACAGTCATGATAAAAGTACTTCGTCCTAAAGTTAAACAGCATCAGATAAACAACAACACACAGGAATTATTTAAAAATATGAAAGCTGCATGAGAACAATGAAGTTCTAGTTCATCCCTCCTGACCACCAGAGGGCGGTGCTGAAAGCACAGACTGTTCCCTTTGTGCATGCGCCGTTCCAACGGAGTCACAGGCGAGACATGGATGACCAATCTGACGTCAGCCGCGGCTCTGCTCCTTTTTTCTTCTCGTTCGCAGTTCATGGCATCAGTCCTTTGGGCCTTGGACCTTTTCACCGTCGTCGGAGGCCAAACTGGAGTAGCGTGTTCGTCCTCCTAGGGGCTGCGATAGTTTAGTGGTCAAGGTTCAAGGTGTTTCTGCTGTTCATTGGGGACTACGGTGGTTTTTGCCCCCCTCCCAACTTGCAGCATCTGACTAGTGTGTGTGATTCAGGAGTAACACAGGAGTTAGCCAATGGCTTCAAATGTTCCGGGTATCTAAAAGCATGTATCCATGAAGCTGTGTGCACAGTTTCATGCCCGTACGTGCACAATGTTTACACTTCTGGGCGTTTTGCGGCTCATAGGAAGCACACACAGAGATGAGACAGGGCTTGTCATTAAAAGATCTTTCCAACGGTGTCTGGATTTCCTCTCTACAATCTTCCTACGAGAAGCTACCAGCTCAAATGTACTCATCCAGCTTCTCAGCAGAATACCGTATTTTCCAGAGTATAAGGTAGAAAACATAAAACAAGCTTCAAATTTCAAAGCTTTATAACTTCCTTCAGAAATAAGTCAGCTGCATCAAATTTACAGGGTGTGTTAAGCTTGAATACACAAAGGTGGTAAACAGTTTGATGTCCAATGTTAAGGCCCCCCCATAGCTCTGCGTTCGGCCGTATGCCGTACTACGCCGTACGTACGGAGAGGCACAAGCGTACCATGTACGCGCAAGCTCAAATTTTACGACCGCGTACGCAAGCGCGTTGTCTCACAATAAACTGCTCGGCGCCGGACTGTTTTGTATGAGACACAAATGTATTAAATTCCCCTTCTTCATCCCTGATCTGGACTTTTCTTTTGTTTTTTGCCAAAAGTCAAGTGATCGCTTCCTCCTCCGCTGACTCCATGAGGAAATGAATGAATTAAATTTGTCGCGAGCGAATTAAACTCGTGTCCAACGTGGCTGTGCGAGGTTCTGCAAATTTCCTGGTGGGCTGTGGGCTGCAGGACCAGCGCTCCCAGTTTTTATTATTTTTTAGAACTTTTTAATAAGATATAACACCGCTGCGGCTGAAGCTGTGTGAAGCTGCCGGCTCGCCTTTTTTTTCTCTCTCCCTGACCTGTCAATCAATTCAGTAGGCGTGTCAGCAAATGACCAATCAGCGAACGCTCTGCGCTGTGAATTTGGAGCGAAAACGCGAGAACGAACGCAGAGCTGTGCGGGCGAACGCGCACGCACAGAACGCGCGCGTAGTACGGCGTACGGCCGAACGCAGAGCTATGGGGGGGCCTTTAAGTCTGGAGGCCCGTGGTTAGCCAACTCTATGGTATTTTGAGGGTCGTAGAAAGCACGCACAGAGATGAGAGAGGGCCTGTTGGATTCTATTAGCCATATCTTTACTACGATACCAAGAGCACATTTCTAGGATGAAAGCTTTCAAGTGAGTCTTTTATCATGCAGTCATAGCTGCAACAATTACTTTTCTCTGAAATCATTGCTGTTGTCCTTTCGCCCTGTCATTGTGGTACCACACAGTCTGCTTCAGAGCAGCAAATAGACAAAACTGCTTTCATAGAAGTGAAAATCAATTAAACTCGTTCGATGAGGAGTATTTGGGTTATACAACATAACTATAAAGAACTCAAAAATATTACAGTATATTTCTTATGTCCTGATGTACTTGAACTATACACGACCTTGTTCTGCCGCTCCACGTGTTGCCGAGCGTTCTCACTCTTCTGTGAGACACTGCGTTCTCCTGCCAACTCTGCGTTCAGGCCATCGACCTGGAGAGGACAGAATAAAAAAATCAAAGATCATCAGTTTTAAGACATGTTTATGTTAACATGTTTATGTTAACATATTAACATAAACATGTTAATATGTTAACATATTAACATGTTTATGTTAATATGTTAACATAAACATGTTAACATGTTAACATGTTTTTGTTAATATGTTAACATGTTTATGTTAACATGTTAACATATTAACATGTTAACATATTAACATGTTTATGTTAACATGTTGAAATGTTTATGTTAACATGTTAAAATGTTTGTGTTAACATGTTAAAATGTTTACGTTAACATGTTAAAATGTTTATGTTAACATGTTAAAATGTTTGTGTTAACATGTTAAAATGTTTACGTTAACATGTTAAAATGTTTAAGTTAACATGTTAAAATGTTTAAGTTAACATGTTAAAATGTTTATGTTAACATGTTTAAGTTAACATGTTAAAATGTTTAAGTTCCATCCATCCATCCATTTTCTTCCGCTTATCCGGGGTCGGGTCGCGGGGGTAGCAGCCTAAGTAGGGAGGCCCAGACTTCCCTCTCCCCAGCCACTTGGAGCAGCTCCTCTGGGGGAATCCCAAGGCGTTCCCAGGCCAGCCGAGAAACATAGTCCCTCCAGCGTGTCCTGGGTCTTCCTCTGGGTCTCCTCCCGGTGGGACATGCCCGGAACACCTCACCAGGGAGGCGTCCAGGAGGCATCCTAACCAGATGCCCGAGCCACCTCAACTGGCTCCTCTCGATGTGGAGAAGCAGCGGCTCTACTCCGAGTCCCTCCCGGATGACTGAGCTTCTCACCCTATCTCTAAGGGAGAGTCCAGACACCCTGCGGAGAAAACTCATTTCAGCCGCTTGTATCCGAGATCTCGTTCTTTCGGTCACAACCCAAAGCTCATGACCATAGATGAGGGTGGGAACGTAGATCGATCGGTAAATTGAGAGCTTTGCCTTTCGACTCAGCTCTCTCTTCACCACGACAGACCGGTACAGCGCCCGCTTCACTGCGGACGCTGCACCTATCCGCCTATCGATCTCACGCTCCAGTTTTCCCTCATTCGTGAACAAGACCCCGAGATACTTAAACTCCTCCACTTGGGGCAGGACCTCCTCCCCGACCCGGAGAGGGCATGCTACCCTTTTCCGGCTCAAGACCATGGCCTCGGATTTGGAGGAACTGATCCTCATCCCGGCCGCATCACATTCAGCTGCAAACCGCTCCAGCGAAAGCTGTAGATCACGAACTGATGAAGCCAATAGGACCACATCATCTGCAAAAAACAGAGAAGAGATTCTAAGGCCACCAAAACGGATCCTCTCAACACCTTGGCTGCGCCTAGAAATTCTGTCCATAAAAGTTATGAACAGAATCGGTGACAAAGGGCAACCTTGGCGGAGTCCAACTCTCACCGGAAACGAGCCCGACTTACTGCCAGCGATACGGACCAAGCTCTGACACCGGTCGTACAGGGACCTAACAGCCCATATCAAAGGGCCTGGTACCCCATACTCCCGGAGTACCCCCCACAGAACCCCCCGAGGGACGCGGTCGAATGCCTTTTCCAAGTCCACAAAGCACATGTAAACTGGTTGGGCAAACTCCCACGCACCCTCCAGGACCCTGTTGAGGGTGTAGAGCTGGTCTAGTGTTCCACGACCAGGACGAAAACCACACTGCTCCTCCTGAATCCGAGGTTCGACTATCCGACGGACCCTCCTCTCCAGAACCCCTGAATAGACCTTACCAGGGAGGCTTAAGAGTGTGATCCCTCTATAGTTGGAACACACCCTACGGTCCCCCTTTTTGAATAGGGGAACCACCACCCCAGTCTGCCAATCCAAGGGAACTGCCCCCGATGTCCACGCGATATTGCAGAGTCGCGTAAGCCAACACAACCCCACAACATCCAGAGCCCTAAGGAACTCAGGACGAATCTCATCCACCCCCGGAGCCTTGCCACCGCGGAGCTTTTTAACCACCTCGGCGACCTCAGCACCAGAGATTGGAGAGCCCGACCCAAAGTCCCCAGGCTCCGCTTCCTCAGTGGAAGACGTGCCAGTAGGATTGAGGAGGTCTTCGAAGTATTCCGCCCACCGACTCACAACATCCCGAGTTGAGGTCAACAGCACGCCATCCCCACCATAAATGGTGTTGGTCGCGTACCGCTTTCCCCCCCTGAGACGCCGGATGGTGGACCAGAATCGCCTCGAAGCCGTACGGAAGTCATTCTCCATGGCCTCTCCGAACTCCTCCCACGCCCGAGTTTTTGCCTCAGCAACCACCCGAGCCGCATGCCGCTTGGACTGCCGGTACCTATCTGCTGCTTCCGGGGTCCCACAGGCCAAAAAGGCCCAATAGGACTCCTTCTTCAGCTTGACAGCATCCCTCACCGCTGGCGTCCACCACCGGGTTCGAGGATTGCCACCACGACAGGCACCAACAACCTTGCGGCCACAACTCCGATAAGCTGCCTCGACAATAGAGGCGCGGAACATGGCCCACTCGGGCTCAATGTCCCCCGCCTCCCTCGGAACGTGTTCAAAGCTCTCCCGGAGGTGGGAGTTAAAGCTCCGTCTTACGGGAGACTCTGCCAGACGTTCCCAGCAGACCCTCACAATACGTTTGGGTCTGCCAGGTCTGACCGGCATCCTCCCCCACCATCGGAGCCAACTCACCACCAGGTAGTGGTCAGTTGACAGCTCCGCCCCTCTCTTCACCCGAGTGTCCAGGACATGCGGCCGCAGATCAGATGAGACGACAACAAAGTCGATCATCGAACTGCGACCTAGGGTGTCCTGGTGCCAAGAGCACATATGGACACCCTTATGCCTGAACATGGTGTTCGTTATGGACAATCCATGACGAGCACAGAAGTCCAACAACAGAACACCGCTCGGGTTCAGATCAGGGGGGCCGTTCCTCCCAACCACACCCCTCCAGGTCTCACTGTCATTGCCCACGTGAGCGTTGAAGTCCCCCAGCAGAACAAGGGAGTCCCCAGGAGGCGCACCCTCCAATACCCCCTCCAAGGACTCCAAAAAGGGTGGGTAATCTGCGCTGCCGTTTGGCGCATAGGCACAAACAACAGTCAGAGCCCGTCCCCCCACACGTAGGCGAAGGGAGGCTACCCTCTCGTTCACCGGGGTGAACCCCAACGTACAGGCACCAAGATGGGGGGCAACCAGTATGCCCACTCCTGCTCGGCGCCTCTCACCAGGGGCAACTCCAGAGTGGAAGAGTGTCCAACCCCTCTCAAGGAAACTGGTTCCAGAGCCAGAGCCATGCGTTGAGGTGAGTCCGACTATTTCTAGCCGGAACCTCTCAACCTCACACACTAGCTCAGGCTCCTTCCCCACCAGAGAGTTTAATCCCCACCAGAGAGTTTAATCCCCACCAGAGAGTTTAATGTTTAAGTTAACATGTTAAAATGTTTATGTTAACATGTTTAAGTTAACATGTTAAAATGTTTAAGTTAACATGTTAAAATGTTTATGTTAACATGTTAACATGTTTAAGTTAACATGTTAAAATGTTTAAGTTAACATGTTAAAATGTTTACGTTAACATGTTTAAATGTTTACGTTAACATGTTAAAATGTTTATGTTAACATGTTAAAATGTTTATGTTAACATGTTAACATGTTTAAGTTAACATGTTAACATGTTTAAGTTAACATGTTAACATGTTTAAGTTAACATGTTAAAATGTTTATGTTAACATGTTAACATGTTAAAGTTAACATGTTAACATGTTTAAGTTAACATGTTAAAATGTTTAAGTTAACACGTTAACATGTTTAAGTTAACATGTTAAAATGTTTATGTTAACATGTTAAAATGTTTATATTAACATGTTAACATGTTTAAGTTAACATGTTAAAATGTTTATGTTAACATGTTTAAGTTAACATGTTAAAATGTTTAAGTTAACATGTTAAAATGTTTATGTTAACATGTTAACATGTTTAAGTTAACATGTTAAAATGTTTAAGTTAACATGTTAAAATGTTTATGTTAACATGTTAACATGTTTAAGTTAACATGTTAACATGTTTAGGTTAACATGTTAAAATGTTTATGTTAACATGTTAACATGTTTAAGTTAACATGTTAAAATGTTTAAGTTAACATGTTAAAATGTTTATGTTAACATGTTTAAGTTAACATGTTAAAATGTTTAAGTTAACATGTTAAAATGTTTATGTTAACATGTTAACATGTTAACATGTTTAAGTTAACATGTTTAAGTTAACATGTTAAAATGTTTATGTTAACATGTTAACATGTTTAAGTTAACATGTTAAAATGTTTATGTTAACATGTTAAAATGTTTATATTAACATGTTAACATGTTTAAGTTAACATGTTAAAATGTTTATGTTAACATGTTTAAGTTAACATGTTAAAATGTTTAAGTTAACATGTTAAAATGTTTATGTTAACATGTTAACATGTTTAAGTTAACATGTTAAAATGTTTAAGTTAACATGTTAAAATGTTTATGTTAACATGTTAACATGTTTAAGTTAACATGTTAACATGTTTAGGTTAACATGTTAAAATGTTTATGTTAACATGTTAACATGTTTAAGTTAACATGTTAAAATGTTTAAGTTAACATGTTAAAATGTTTATGTTAACATGTTTAAGTTAACATGTTAAAATGTTTAAGTTAACATGTTAAAATGTTTATGTTAACATGTTAACATGTTAACATGTTAAGTTAACATGTTTAAGTTAACATGTTAAAATGTTTATGTTAACATGTTAACATGTTTAAGTTAACATGTTAACATGTTTAAGTTAACATGTTAACATGTTTAAGTTAGCATGTTAACATGTTTAAGTTAACATGTTAACATGTTTAAGTTAACATGTTAACATGTTTAAGTTAACATGTTAAAATGTTTATGTTAACATGTTAACATGTTTAAGTTAACATGTTAAAATGTTTAAGTTAACATGTTAAAATGTTTATGTTAACATGTTAACATGTTTAAGTTAACATGTTAACATGTTTAAGTTAACATGTTAAAATGTTTATGTTAACATGTTAACATGTTTAAGTTAACATGTTAAAATGTTTAAGTTAACATGTTAAAATGTTTATGTTAACATGTTTAAGTTAACATGTTAAAATGTTTAAGTTAACATGTTAAAATGTTTATGTTAACATGTTTAAGTTAACATGTTAAAATGTTTATGTTAACATGTTAACATGTTTAAGTTAACATGTTAAAATGTTTAAGTTAACATGTTAAAATGTTTATGTTAACATGTTTAAGTTAACATGTTAAAATGTTTAAGTTAACATGTTAAAATGTTTATGTTAACATGTTAACATGTTTAAGTTAACATGTTAAAATGTTTAAGTTAACATGTTAAAATGTTTATGTTAACATGTTAACATGTTTAAGTTAACATGTTAAAATGTTTAAGTTAACATGTTAAAATGTTTATGTTAACATGTTAACATGTTTAAGTTAACATGTTAACATGTTTAGGTTAACATGTTAAAATGTTTATGTTAACATGTTAACATGTTTAAGTTAACATGTTAAAATGTTTAAGTTAACATGTTAAAATGTTTAAGTTAACATGTTAAAATGTTTATGTTAACATGTTTAAGTTAACATGTTAACATGTTTAAGTTAACATGTTAAAATGTTTATGTTAACATGTTAACATGTTTAAGTTAACATGTTAACATGTTTAAGTTAACATGTTAACATGTTTAAGTTAGCATGTTAACATGTTTAAGTTAACATGTTAACATGTTTAAGTTAACATGTTAACATGTTTAAGTTAACATGTTAAAATGTTTATGTTAACATGTTAACATGTTTAAGTTAACATGTTAAAATGTTTAAGTTAACATGTTAAAATGTTTATGTTAACATGTTAACATGTTTAAGTTAACATGTTAACATGTTTAAGTTAACATGTTAAAATGTTTATGTTAACATGTTAACATGTTTAAGTTAACATGTTAAAATGTTTAAGTTAACATGTTAAAATGTTTATGTTAACATGTTTAAGTTAACATGTTAAAATGTTTAAGTTAACATGTTAAAATGTTTATGTTAACATGTTTAAGTTAACATGTTAACATGTTTAAGTTAACATGTTAAAATGTTTATGTTAACATGTTAACATGTTTAAGTTAACATGTTAACATGTTTAAGTTAACATGTTAAAATGTTTAAGTTAGCATGTTAACATGTTTAAGTTAACATGTTAACATGTTTAAGTTAACATGTTAAAATGTTTATGTTAACCTGCATGCTCCACAGTGAAACTGGTTTGTGACATGAGTGTGACATGAGTGTGACAGTTTAACCTGCACGCTGGTCTTTTTAAAGCGGTCGTTCAGCAGCTCCGTGTTGCCCTGCTCCTCCTCCAGCTCCTCCTCCAGCTGAGCGATACGAGCCTCCAGCCTCCTTTTCTCCTCCAGCAGCGACGACCTAACACACAAACGGTTCTGGTCATGTTTCCAGTCTGAACTGGTTCTGAACAGAACTCGTCTCGTTTGAACTGGAAGCTTCACTGACTTTCCAGCAGCGCTGTTGGAGATCTCATCCGCCAGCTCGTCCCTCTCCTGCTCAGCATGACGCCGGCCTCTCTCTGAAGCTGCGTGCTCCTGCACACACACACACACACACACACACAGCCCTCGTACTTAACACACACACGTCAGTGGACTTGTGTAACTCCAGTCAGCCTGCACCACACCTCCTGAAGCTGTAAGATTTCAGCCTCCAGGCTCTTAAACTTCTTCTCGTTCTCCTTGGACTGGGTGAAGATGTCGTCTCTGGCAGCTCTGGCCTCCTCCAGCTCCCTCTGATAGTCCTTCATTTGAGCCTACATCAAATCAAAACGTGCTTTTATTGTGAAAAGCTGTGCTGGTGTGGTGGTGCGGCGACACACACGTGTTACCTGGAGCTTTCGGAGCTGCTTCACGGCTTCATCCCTGCCTTTGTTGGCGGCTTCGAGCTGACCCTCCAGCTCGTTCAGGTCCATCTCCAGCTTCTTCTTGGCAGCGACAGCCAGAGTTCTCTGCTTCCTCTCGTCCTCCAGCTCAGCCTCCATCTCACGGACCTGAGGTGGAAGCACACGGCGTAACGTTTAAAAGAAGCCAAACTGGTTTTAGCCCAGATGTTTTGGTGTGAAGAAGATCCAGGAGGCTCTGTGAACCTGTTTGACGAGCGCCCTCTTCTTCTCCTCTCCCTGCTCGTCTCTGGCCTGCAGGTCTCGGTCGAACTGGGCCTTCATGGCCTGCATGTTGACCTCCAGACGCAGCTTGCCATCTTCTGTGGCCTGCAGCTCGTCCTCCAGCTCCTCCAGCTGGACTCTCATCTCGGCCACTTGTTGCTCCAGGGTGCGCTTGGACTTCTCCAGCTCATGGACCTGTGAGCAGAGATGAAGAAGAGGAATATAGAGGTTTGGGGAAAGGCATGTAAAACATTGACAAACCCTATATTTATTTTACAAAAAAGAGCTGTGAGAACTATTGCGGGAAAACCTTACTGCCATCCTTCAAATACTGTACAGGTAGTCCCCGACTTACGAGCACTCTGACCTACGAGGTTCCGGACTTACGAGCTGGCGAATTTTTGGAAAAAACGCAAAAAATACCAAGTTTTTCTGTGTTTTTTCACCACAGTTCGTTAGCTAAACATGTGGACACACGTTTCCGATCATTTTTATGCACTCGTAAGCAGTTTTTCGATGAAAAACGAGTGTTTGTAGTCGCGCTAGCAAAACCGTTCCAACTTACGAGCGAAATTCCGGACTTACGAGACACGTGGCGGCCGTTCCAAGTTACGAATTTTCGCTTTACGAGCGCCTCGTTGTAACGGAACTCGCTCGTAAGTCGGGGACTACCTGTATATTGTTTAAGCAACTTAGGTTGCTTAAGTTTTATGATTTGGTGAATTACAACATTTTGTTGGTAATGTATAGAGCTCATAAAAATTCATTGCCTCTAAATGTTCAAGTAAATTTTGTAAAAAGAACGAGCTGTTACAACCTGAAAGGAATGGAGATTTTTGCAAAGTCAAAATACAGAACAAGTTTGAAAGGACGGTGTGTATCAATACAAGGTGTTGACTTGTGGAATAATTTAGAAAATGAAATTAAAACTACTAACTCACTCATAGTCTTAAAAAAAAAGATTAAAGCTAATATGTTAATTAAATACTAAATATTCAAATTGTCAAATTGTACTAAAAATTTAAATGTGTATTCAAATCGTGTAAATTGCTCAAATTTTGTATTATTGGTTGAGTTGCTTGGAAATTTGTATATTTGATTGAGTTATTTTTATTGAGCTCGCTTTTTTTGTTATTGTTATAGAAAAAAGTGGCAGGTAAAATAAGATTCTTTTCTTCTCCCTGTCTCCTTTCATTTGATCTTTTTTCTTTTTATTGCTATAATGTAAAAATGTTTTCTCTTAATAAAATGTAAAATGAACAAATAAATAAATAAATAAAATATAAAAATAAAAATATCAAATCCAACTTTGTGGAGTGCTTAAAACACCACAGCAAACTGAAGTGCTGCGTGGAATCAACGTAAAAACACGGCTCACACAACATACGATCAAAACACGTGTACGATAAAATGAAGTAATAAAAACTGTAAGACACAAGACAGCAGATCAAATAAACAATAAAACACAGGAAATTAATAAAGTTTACAATAAAATAAGCTCTTGACAACGGTTTAAAAGCTAAAGAAAATAGAATGGTTTTAAAGAGTTTTAAAAACAGATGTGGCAGGGTTTGTAAGGATGATGG